>JASDQU010263132.1:0-12166 GCA_032191745.1 Picea mariana | reverse complement strand
AATTATAACTAAAAATTTTATTTCTTGTGTCCTAGTATGTGGATTTATAGAAGTATGAGTATGCAAAGTCCGTGGAGTCATCTCATAAACCCTTTACTTTGAACCCACTTTCTAATCCTTAGTATATTTTTCTAAAGGAATAGACCATTTTGTATGAATCTGTTACAACCGATAGATTGTCTAGTATATTCCAAAATCTTTTATAATCACCTTAGCGACTTATAAATGGTATATTTCGAAATCTTTTGTAATCACCTTAGCGACTTATAAATAAAATGTTTGCTATGTAAAAGGGGTTGTTTGGTTAGTTAGTTGTTATTTGGAGAGTTTTGAGTTTCCTCTATTAAGAGAGTTGAGCTACTATGAAGGTGTGAGATGCAATGCTTAGTTAGTGAATATTGTAACATCCTGCTCTTGCGCCCACTTGATGTGACTTTTTTTTTAGGACACTTGCGTGCAAGTGATCTGGTTCATTATATGATTGACTTCTTCGCTTATGGATTCTAATATATTATGATTTGCCAAGCCTAGTTGAAATTAAAGCCTAGGTCTAAGTACGATATGAGGACAAAAAATTAATTAAGCAATTAATAAAAGGGGGGAAAAATCGAATTTAGAATTTAAAGAAGGATTAAATTATTAAAAGAAAAAAAATTGTTGTTTATGTGCAAAACTTGCTAAATTCAAACTTAGACAAAAAGGGGAAATTAAATGCAAAAGGAATGTGAAACATAGAAGAAATCTAGTCTAGAGAACTTTCCTAAAATGAATTCAACTAAGCTTTAAGAAATGCATCAGTCATTAAGGGAAATTGAGGGAATAAAGGGACAACAATGAGTGTTTTTAGGAACTCTTTTAGGTGTGTGAGGGAAATTGGCAAATTAATTTACTTCATTAAATGAATTTTTGGTGCAACTAGGGGATTAGGTGACAAGTGTACGAGGGAGCATATTTCTTAATTAATTTTTAATAAAACTAATTTAAAGTGCAAATGGAAGTGTCCCTAAGAATAACTCTATAAAAGAAATGGCAAAGGAGGGGAAATATTGAATTTTTCTTGTGGGAGTTGGGATACCCAACTCGAATAAAGCGTGGTAGCTCGGCCTTGCAAGGAGAGCCCAGAGCTAGCTTTCTTTGGTTCGTGTGCGTGGCCCCTTTGCGGATCGGGGGGATCAAGGGGAAGATGAGTACCCCAAGTGTTGGTTGGGAGGTACCGGTGAGGTCTCATCGATTAGAAATCAAGGAGCTCGACTAAGTGAAAGCGTAGGACAATATATTCAGATTCTTCTTCCTTCGGTGATGGTACACATGTCTAAAAGTTGTTGCTATAAATTACTTAAATGTTTTTGTATGTGGAATTATATGTTTATGGAATTGTAATGGTTTTCTGATATAGTTGGGAAACATTGCTTGATGTGGTTAGTTAAATTATTTAAATAGATTGCCCCTCTAGATTGAATTTCAACAGTGGTCTCCTTGACATTACCCCTGCTTTAAATTTAAACGTTTGGATCTATGACTGTAATTCCATTCTTTTGCGTTGAGGAAGGGGCGTGGCTCTGTGCCCTCACACCTAGATCAATTTTTATTTTATTTTATCTATACCCCAAGTAATTTCTCCCAGCGTCTCCCTTCATTTGTTGTGTTCCATCTCTTTTTCCCTACAAATTCTGGGTGTTTTCCTCCTCGAAAATTCTCTAGTTGTTTATCTACCTCTTCATTGTTGACTAACACCAAGGGTGTTGCCCATTTTGCTTACTCCCCGTCACCCTTTCTTTTGAGCAATTTGTGTGTTTCTCTCCTCGACGTATGGAGCAAATCACCCGACGATTTCTCTTCTAACCCAGGCGTTTGCATTGATGTCCCTAGTGTTTTGCTCCCTCTTCGCTCAACATTCCACTGATGTCTCCGCGTGTCCATTTGGGTGATTTATTTTCATTCCTTCTCCTTTGCATTGTTGAGGGATGCCTAGGCCGAACCCACACAAAATTTTCCCTTCATCTCTATGTTTTTTCCATCCATAAACCATTTGTGTTTTTCTCTCGTTTCACAGAAGTTTTGGAGCCTTACACTGCCCAAGATTGTAAAGCTTATGATATGGTCAATAGGTTAAGTGTTGTCAAAAGTTGCAGCTCTGTACATTGTGGATTCTTTTGTTGGCCTGTAGAAAATAATCCTAGAATTTTTAAGTGGTTAGATTTTGTGTATTTACCTTTGATTTTTATTTTTGAAGTATTTAATTTTGTGGAATGATTTTGGGGCTACAACATTATCTTGACCTTCCTGAGCACCTCTATGTTTATTTACTGTCCCACCCTTCAGGCTTAACCATTCCTAAAGCTATTTGTTTCCTATAATGTAAATTCGATTTCTTTTTCAGAAATTATTATGTTCCAAGGTCTGGATCAAGGGTCGGATAAGGTGTTGGATCAAGGACCGGATGGACTGTCGGTTTAGGCAGGAGCACTGATTTAATGACTAGATTGAGGCGTGCAAGTCTTGTTTTGGTCTATGTTCCTTAGTGCCTTGCGTTGAGTTGGGTTGGAAAAAATCTAGTGAATCATTGACACTTGCAAGCTTTTTTTTGTGTTCTAAAATTTCATTTATGTTTCTGTTTCCCATGTCATGTATTGTTCTAAAGATAATTTTTTTCTTAAGGGAAATCTAGAATCGTTGCTTAATTTAGTTGAGAAGTTGATTTTTATATTTTGTTTTGCTGGTAGGGAGATTTTGTGTTTATTTTATTAACTGGAATCAATTCATGGTGCAATCTTGAACTCACAGCTTGATCTAAAATTTAATTTCACCCTGAATTCATTCCTTTGTGGAGTTGTTATTCCTAGATTCCTCTCTGCATTTGGCACTTAAAATCGCCCTGATTTGTTTCCTTTCTAGCAATTTTAATGCCTTGATTTATCTCTGAGTATGGTAATTAAATTTCGCATAGCTTCCTTCATCAAATTTTTTTTGAGATTCATGAATAACTCTGCATTTTTGGTATAACCTGTCAGGGCTTATCTCTGTGTGTTGACTGTCAGCCCTCTGTGTTGGAATGCCGTAATTGTTTGGGTATTTCTTTGTGAGTCAGGCATCATTATGTTTTACTGGTTGCTGAGTACAGTTCAAATAAGAGGAATTTTTGGAAATTTTATGGATGTACTACACCTCAGGAAATACACTTTTTGCTTGCTGGAACTTCTTAAAACCGTTTAATTTCTATAGGAATCTTGTGGTATGTTCATCAGAGTCACTTCGTTGGAACACATTGAGGTTTTTTTGTTATCCTTGAACACCTGGAATGATGTTCCCCTACCTTTAACCTCTTCCCTTTCGGTTGCAACTCTTACCCATACCAATTTCTTGTTGCCTGTATTCTTTTTATTTCAAAAAATTTCGTTATCAGAAATTTGTTCCGTAATAGGGTTCGGATGGAGGACCGGATTAAGGTCTGGATGGCGGACTGGATTAAGGTTCAGATGGAGGACCGGATTAAGGTTTGGATTGAAGGTTAAATCATTTTTCACTGGTTCAGAGGTTGGGATAAATTCCAGAACTCTTCCATTGGATTCTTAACTTGGAAATGTATCTTAACATCTAATTATCTATTACTTGTTACATCAGATTGGTCATTCTTAACTCTTTTAATGAATTTGAGAAAAGTAAATTCACTCTTATTATGGAAGAATATGTATCGTCCTCCTTGAAATCCCTTAATGGATATGTAAGCTGTTGAATTTTTTATTTATTGTGTTATGTTGATTTTGTTAGTTTTATAAAATGGGTACATGATGAACGGTGGCATGTTAATGAAGGGTGGCATGGTTGATCTCCTTTTAGTGCTTAGTTGGATATGCAAAGTAACCTGATGTCCTTATGTGACGAGTGATGACTAATCTTCTTATGGATCCCTTAGATATGAATTTAGCATAGACTCATTGATTGTAATTACACTTATGATTCTTAATTCTTATGTAACACTGCCTTATATGAATTTCACTTAATCATTACCTGAAGGATGGATTGAGTCGATTAGATTAGTCCCCGCACTTTGATGAGTCATGTTGATGTATGACTAATATTCTAGTCTAGAGTTATGATATGTGATTGATTAGTGGGATGTAGACATCTCCTTGTTCCTCATAACAATCACCAACCTTGAGACCTTAAATGGTTAAAATCAATTAGAACCTGGGCTTGAGTGTTTCTTATGTGTCCCGGAGGTCCTAACCTTGCAGGGTAGGTTGGGAGGGTAGTATCTTATGTAATTTTTGATTATATTTATGATCCTTAAGTAGTGTTGTGTTATATCATATTATCTTGATGTTATCTGGTGATTTTCCTTATGAGACGAATTGAGCAATGTACGATTCGTGTCATGATGCATCATTATTTAAAAAATGAATTGGTTATGGGTTGTTGTTTATTGTGTTAATGCGTCGATATATGTATCGTTATTCATTACAATGTTGTGCCAGCTTATGTCGTGCAGGTTTGATAATGTATTAATATTGTTTCATTAATATGTCGGATGATGTGCTAATGATGTCGTTATAATTGTGATGTATATTTCCTAATGAAAACAAAAAAAAATTACATTTTTCATGTCTCTTTGGTTGTCGTAATAGAGGGATGTTGCATATGGTATTAGATCCAGGTTCAACCCCACGACTTGGGATCATTACACCTTCCACTGTATGAACACTTGAATATAATTTGTTGCTAATTAAATTGAATTGTATTCATGCAGGTAATCATGGTTAGAGGACATCGCGAAGGCACGACGTGGTGCTAGGGGAGGAGGTGCAATGCCTCTAGTAGAATCCACACCATAGGGTTCTAACCCCCAAGGAGAATAATAAGTCATCAGATAGGAACAAATAGTTGTGGGGGATGTGGTTGGGTTGATGAGGTTCTTTGAGAGGATTTCATAGGCCCTGGTTAGCCATCTGGATAGAGATGAGGCTCGAGAACCGGTACCCCTTAAGGGTCCACTGTACGCCCCAATCGGTACTAAATATGTCTGAAGATGTCCTAAAAACAACCTTAGTTTAACATTAATTTGTCAACCCAGAGATTCATCTTTTATCTCAAGAATATCAACAAAGTCTATGCAGGTAGCCTAAAATCGTGTAGCTAAACCAAATCTGAGTTCATCAACAATCAAGTTCCTCAACCATTCACCAAAGATTCTAAGAACTAATGGAATAGAGATCTGATTACTAAGATGTTGTAAAATGGAAAAGAACTAATTAATCTATTGAATTCACTTAACTAAAAAGCTGTAATTGAATCTAAGTAAGGACTTGCAAAATTAACTATCAATTACGAATTCTGATTGCTGGAAAGGAAATAATGAATTACTCTATCTATAGAAAGAAACAACAATGGTAATCTAATTAGAAATGACAACTAATGTAACTTTAACCGAAAGGAACAACTATTGTAACTTTAACCGAAAGGAACAACAATCGTAAATCTAAGGAAAATGAACAGTGCAGATGAAAATGTGAGGAACTGTCAAGCAATAACTTCAAAAATGGAAATCATAATGGAAATCATTAATAACTAATCGAAATGTTTGTCTTCTATACGCAAACAATCATAAAAATCATTAACACACTTATGCATTTATCCTTGGCTATTGTAAAAGAGATATGAATCACAAAATAGAAATCAAACTTCGAACTGATACAATTACAGAACGAGACAGTAGCTCCTTTAGACTGGGCCCTCGATCTTCAGAAGTACTGCTACGAGAATCTCAGAGCACAGAAATGATAGAATCACTCAAAACTTTCATTGATTCCATGGATGGTAAAACATTTACAAAAACAGCTTACGCAGAGCAATTCTGAATCTAAATACTTGAATGCGTTTTTTTTTCCTTTTTTTTGGATCTATTACCCTCTTATATATTACAATAGTTTGGGTAAATCAAGCTATCATGAGGATCTAAATATCCTCGGGATTGATTTACTATTATAAAGTTACAATATAGAAAATGCATTATCTTCAAAACTGCTTTACATCTAAAAAGTCTTCAACCTCCAATGGCTTGCGCATAGCCAAGATCTCTTTAGTTATCTTTGACAGTTATTTATCCAATTCTGCAACAAAATCAAACCATTCCAATCATAATTTAGAATCTATTTAATAAAACTTCAATAACAATTTAATCATGTTCTTTCCTATTTATCCCTAACTATCTGAAGAATCAATCAAAATCATATCATGAAATGTGGGAAAAAGGAAGATATTTATACCTTTTTCATAACCCAACATACCCCCCAGCTTACCTTCTTGCATGTCCTCATGCAAGCTAGAGTCTTTCATGTAAAGCAGTTATACTGTAGGGAGGAAAAGTTGGTTCACTAGGTCTCCTGAAACCATTGTTTCTTTTGATTTCATCAAAAGCGGCATCCTGTCTCTTTTTATTAATTTGATAATCCCTCTGGTAAGTTTATGGAGGAAACCACAGGAGAGGGGGGTGATACTTGCATCCCATCCAAGCAGGTCCTTCCTCCTGGAGTAGTCTAGAATATCTTTCCACTCTGAAGGTTGCTGCAAAGAAATTTCTAAATCCAAAGGGCTCTCTATTTTTAACCTCATCAGAGGATGCATCCCATCTTAGCTTGGACGCAGCAAGAGCTTCTTCCTTGAGTTCTCCAAAATATGTGATACCTGAGCGGATGACATGTAAATGGATAAGAGCCAATGAGTCCACAACCCCTGCCCTTTTCATGAAGGTCTTGTGTCGCATGATGGTTGGGAAGGATTTTGGAGGCTCTCCTCTAATCCAAAGATCTAAACCAGTTTCCCTATTTATGAACATTTTGTGAGCCTTACCCCATCTGACCTGGTTCCTAGTAAAGGACAGGAAATCCTAGAACTGTATGTCCCCTATGAAGAGGCCAGGTTTGTCTCCTCTAACTTCTTCCAAAATGAGATTATGGAAATATAATTCACACAGAAGGTATTGTACCTTCTCTTCCTAATCTCTAAAACATGAAATAAATTTTCGAACAGTGGCAAATGAAATGGGTTTACCTCCTCTGATGGCCTTCACTCTCAACAATAGATACCGTTCCAACAAGAATAAAACATAATTAGTGGCAGTGGCTCTGCAATTGATGGCATCAGAGTAGACAACACAGATGTGTTTGATTTGCTCCAAATTTTTTTCCAATTGGGTTTGCACCTTTTTTATGTTCTCTTGGGCTCTGGTAAGCACATCATAAGTCTCACCCTCTGTTGTTGTCATGTCCTTCAATTCTTTAACAACCCTTTGATATTTAGTCCTAGTTACCATTTCATGTTGGTGTTGGACCAATGCTTGTTGTGCTTGTGTAAGTTCTGCTTTTAGTCTATCGATGATGACACTCTGTTCTTGAGATTGAGATGCTTGGTGTTCTTCCATAGCATTCATCTCTTCCCTGGATTGAATCAATGCTTGCTTGGCTTATCCCAATTCTTCTTTTAGCTTATGAATGATGACACCTTGTGTCTAAGATTGGGATGCTTGATATTCATTCATTTCTTCTCTGGAGTGAATTAATGCTTGCTGGGTCTGTGCAAGCTCTGCTTCCAGTCTATTCATGATAGTACTTTGTTCCTAAGACTGCTCTATTATCGTCAGTAATTTTCCTCTGTTTTGAATCAGGGTTTGTTGAGACTGCAGTAGTTCTTCCTCCAGTCTCCTAATAGTATCATTCTGCTAAAAAAGTTGAGCTATTTCCTCTAAAATCAGAGCGTTTGTCTGTATCCCTACAGAAGTTGTACTAGCTGCTTTCTTAGGAAGAGGATTTATTCCTTGCATTCTGCCCTTTTTGTTTTTCTTTCTTCTGTGGATCGTGTCTACTAGTTCTAACTGTTTCCTCAATTCCTTGATAATCTCCTTGAGTTTTCCCACCTTCTTCTTTAATACCACAACCCTCTTAGCCTTTTTCTTCAACAATTTGTTTTCTTTCTTTAATTTCCTAATTTGTTTCTGGCTTTTGGCGGATTTCTATTTATGAGGGGTCTCGAGGTATTCTTCATTTCGTCCAGTAGATGTTTGTCCCTCTGTTCCTTCCAAGTGCTCTGGTTTTCCAAGAGAGTCTCATGTTTCAAAAAGAAATTCCTCCTGTGCTGTGTCGTCTGGAAAAGACATTTCAATGTCAGAAAGTCTTCAGCTGGTTTTGAAGAGGAGGCTGGTTCTGGTTCTTTTTCTAGATTATTTTCATCTCTGTCAGTTAAGGTTCCTAAATTCCCAAAACCTGAGCTATTTCTATCTCATAGCTCTTCAAAAAGTGTCTTGTCAGGTGTTCTGTTGCAGGTTGGGTGTCTCCTTGATTATCTTTTTGTGATGTCTGCTCTGCTTGCTCAATTGCTTGAACATTTTCCTGTAAAGGCTATTCTATGAAATTCTGAAGTTATTCAGGGTGCTCTGTTGCATCCTAAATTGCTTCATTTGTTTCCTGAGTTTGTTTTCTTCTCCTCCTTGTCTTAGGGGGAGATCTAAGAGCAACCATTGTTCTATTCTTTCTTTTTGTTAATCCTTGTGTCTGTGAGGTCTAGGCCTCAGTGATTTGAGCAGGTTCTGCTTCAACTTCGGTTTGAGGTGGTGGAATTTATCTTTGGGTGGTGGTCGCCTACTCCAGTTGTGGAGGTCTATTGGCCTCAATCAAATTCTACCAATTCAACTGAGTTTGACTCAATGCTTTATCCACTATTAGTTTTACTAATCTGTGCTGGCTAATGACAGTAACAGGATCCTTGGACTTTTGTGTTCTTAAGGCAACTTCATGTAGTATGGTATGCGGGAAGAAAGGTAGATTAAGTACTAACCGTTGCTTCAAGGCTGCCAACAATTTGAGATGGCGAGGTCGAATTACATTGTATCGTCCATCGCAGGTGATGTACCGCTGAACTATCCCCACCAATTCCTTCCACGGTTCACTGAGGGTAGTAGGATTAAGTCCCTTTCCTTTTTTATCCAATTCTTCCCCAGGTTCTGTGAAAGATTCGATGGCTTCCCTCAGCTTCGTGGATTTCCTTGTCCATTGAATGCCTGTGTTAGGGAGGCCTATGACTTTTGCTACGATTTTTGGGGTAACTGAGATTTGTATGCCTTGCACCATAGAGATTTCTCCTTGTAGGTTTTGAAAGAATTCGAGCGTGACGTTTGTGTCATAACCTTGCAAGCGACTGAAGTACTCGGTCCACCCTAGGTAATGTAGGATTTCTCTTTCCTGTTCTGCAACCTGGAGTAATTTCGGCTCTCTACGCACACTTCTGCCACCCATATTTCTATGAGAAAGAAAGAACGACTATTGTTCCTATTCACAAATTTGGTTAGACTAGCTTTGGAGAAGTAGATGCCAAAATGGAAAATATCAGTAACAACGAATGTATAAAGACATGGGTTTTGTATTTATTGCAATCATTATAGCTAGTCAGGAAGTGTACCAAGCCTCTGAAACATGAAATAAATTCTGAAACAGTGGCAAATGAAATGGGTTTACCTGCTCTGATGGCCTTCACTCTCAACAATATATATCATTCCAGCAAGAATAAAACATAATTAGTGGCAGGGGCTCTACAATTGATGGCATCAGAGTAGACATCACAGATGTGTTTGATTTGCTCCAAATCTTTTTCCAATTGGATTTGCACGTTTTTTATCCTGTCTTGGGCTCTGGTAAGCGCAGCATAAGTCTCACCCTATGTCGCTGTCATGTCCTTCAATTCTTTAACAACCCTTTGATATTCAGTCCTAGTTACCATTTCATGTTGGTGTTGGACTAATGCTTGTTGTGCTTGTGTAAGCTCTACTTTTAGTCTATCGATGATGACACTATGTGCTTGAGATTGAGCTGCTTGGTGTTCTTCCATAGAACTCATCTCTTCCCTAGATTGAAACAATGCTTGCTGGGCTTGTCCCAATTCTTCTTTTAGCTTATGAAAGATGGCACCCTGTGCCTGAGATTGGGATGCTTGATATTCATTCATTTCTTCTCTAGAGAGAATTAATGCTTGTTGGTTCTGTGCAAGCTCTGCTTCCAGTCTATTCATGATAGTACTCTATTCCTAGGACTACTCTGTTATCGTCAGTAATTCGCCTATGTTTTGAATCAGGTTTTGTTGAGACTGCAGTAGTTCTTCCTCCAATCTCCTAATAGTATCATTCTGCTCAAAAAGTTGAGCTGTTTCCTCTAAAATCAAAGCATCTGTCTGTATCCCTATAGAAGTTGTACTAGCTGCTTTCTTAGGAAGAGGATTTCTTCCTTGCATTCTGCCCTTTTTGTTTTTCTTTCTTCTGTGGATCTTGTCTGCTAGTTCTAACTGTTTCCTCAATTCCTTGATAATCTCCTTGAGTTTTCCCACCTTCTGCTTTAATACCACAACCCTCTTAGCCTTTTTCTTCAACAATTTGTTTTCTTTCTTTAATTTCCTAATTTGTTTCTGGCTTTTGGATTTTTGTTTATGAGGGATCTCAAGGTCTTCTTCATTTCATCCAGCAGATGGTTGTCCCTCTGTTCCTTCCAAGTTCTCTGGTTGTCCAAGAGGGTCTCATGTTTCAAAAAGAAATTCCTCCTGTGTTGTGTCGTCTGGAAAAGACATTTCAATGTTAGGAAAGTCTTTAGCTGGTTTTGAAGAGGAGGTTGGTTCTGGTTCTTTTTCCAAATTATTTTCATATCTGTCAGTTAAGGTTCGTAAGTTCCCCAAAACTTGAGCTATTTCTATCTCATAGCTCTTCAAAAAGTGTCTTGTCAGGTGATCTACTGCAGGTTGGGTGTCTCCTTGATTATCCTTTTGTGTTGTCTGCTCTGCTTGCTCAATTGCTTGAACATTTTCTTGTAAAGGTTGTTCTATGAAATTCTGAAGTTCTTCAGGGTGCTCTATTGCATCCTGAATTGCTTCAGTTGTTTTCTGAGTTTGTTTGCTTCTCCTCCTTTTACTAGGGGGGGATCTAAGAGCAACCATTGGTCTCTTCTTTCTTTTTGTTAATGCTTGTGTCTGTGAGGTCTGGGCCTCAGTGATTTGAGCAGGTTCTGCTTCAACTTCGGTTTGAGGTGGTGGAATTTCTCTTTGGGTGGTGGTCGCCTGCTATAGTTGTGGAGGTCTATTGGCCTCAATCAGATTCTCCCAAGTCAACTGAGTTTGACCCAATGCTTTATCCACTATTAGTTTTACTAATCTGTGGTGGCTAATGACAGTAATAGGATCCTTAGACTTTTTTGTTCTTAAGGCAACTTCATGTAGTATGGTATGCAGGAAGAAAGGTAGATTAAGTACTAACCGTTGCTTCAAGGCTCCCAACAATTTGAGATGGCGAGGTCGAATTACATTGTATCGTCCATCGCAGGTGATGTACCGCTAAACTATCCCCACCAATTCCTTCCATGGTTCACTGAGGGTACTGGGATTAAGTCCCTTTCCTTTTTTATCCAATTCTTCCCCAGGTTCTGTGAAAGATTCCACAGCTTCCCTCAGCTTTGTGTATTTCCCTGTCCATTGAATGCCTGTATTAGGGAGGCCAGTGACTTCTGCTACGATTTCCGGGGTAACTGAGATTTGTATGCCTTGCACTGTAGAGATTTCTCCTTGCAGGTTTTGAAAGAATTCAAGCATGACGTTTGTGTCATAACCTTGCAAGAGGCTGAGGTACTCGGTCCACCCTAGGTGATGTGGGATTTCTCTTGCATGTTCTGTAACCTGGAGTAATGTCGGCTCTTTTTCCACCCATATTTCTGTGAGAAAGAAATATGCACACACTTTTTCCACCAATATTTCTGTGAGAAAGAAAGAACGACTATCGTTCTTGTTTACAAATTTGGTTAGACCAGCTTTGGAGAAGCAGATGCCAAAAATGGAAAATATCAGTAACAACGAATGTATAAAGACGTGGGTTTTGTATTTATTGCAATCATTACAACTAGTTGAGAAGTGTGTCAAGCATCCCCCTTATTAATGTAGAGGTCGTCCTCGACTGTCCATGTAGGCAGAAGCAGTGAGTGCAGTTATTTCCTGGTGAGAGGTAATGATTGCATTGCCGCCGCCAGTAGGGGCTAACCATATATAATTTTCAAAAATACACATGCCACCAAAAATCATTTAAACGATGGTTGTTTGATGTGTGGAATTTGTAAAGTTATCACACCTATGTGCAAAAAAAATGATTTAT
>JASDQU010263124.1:3761-15416 GCA_032191745.1 Picea mariana | reverse complement strand
TATGTATGTATGTATGTATGTATGTATGTATGTATGTATGTATGTATGTATGTATGTATGTATGTATGTATGTATGTATGTATGTATGTATGTATGTGAGGTCGAAGAGCCTATGTGTGGTTATTGGACTGGTGAGCCAAGATGCAAAAAGACTAGTGCACCTATTCTTGTAAAATGTAATCACACTCAAATTATTAATAAAATCACATTGTTGCACACACACCACTCAAATGAAAAGAGACGGGGGGCTAAAATCCATCAAAAATGGAAAAGGGGGGACTTAAGTCAAAGGGAATATTTTATTAATATTTACGAAAAGTATAATTATGGATATGTATTTATCTTAAGTTCCCGAGGGATGGGAATGAGTCACCAAGTGGCTAAAGTTAATTATGAATATGTCAAGTGTCCGATTATGACCATGAAAATATATGGTTGAACCTTAGTGTATTTTGGGGGGTCACTCATTTTTCCTTGGGGGGTCAGACCATTTGAACAGGGGGAAACGACCATTACCTTACCCACAGAGAAAAAATTAGAAAGGGGTTTTCAATATTGTAACCAGAGTCTTTGTTGTCAAAGAGGCAGGTTGTCGGGCTCGTGAGCATTCTCTCTAGGTGAGAGATTTGTTGTTGAAGAGGCGGGTTGTCAAGCCCGTGAGAATTCTCTCCAGGTGAAAGATTTGTTAGGAATTGTTCCCTGGTGCATTGGGAATTAGTTACAAGGCTCTGAGACTTTCTGGTCGTCCTGTTGTTGAAGGCTTGGAAGGGACGTGGGGCAGCTGAGGGACTGTTGAGAAGAGAAGGGGCACACTTTCTGGGGTGGGACAAACATGTGGGGAATGAGAGACTACAGGCTAGTTTCAACAGTTGGGCACCTTGGACTGAACAATTTTGTTGTTTATTAGACTTTATCCTAGCATTAAGAATCATTTTTCCCCGGTAGATTTTAAGCCCCAACTTTGGGGTGACCTGTTGCTGAAAGTATATGAGAAACATAATCTATGGTTGGGAGGAACGTATGAGCTCTATGCACAGTTGGTGACTCTTTCTAAAAATATAAGTGTTCTTTATATGTTTGTCTAATTTATTGTGTGCTTATTTACCTATGTCTGATATGGATTTATTTCCTATATGAATTGCACGTGATTAATTGTTTTTATTCTGTATGATGTTGTTTGTACATGTAAGCATGATGTTGTTATGTAGTATTTGTTGTCCCACATTCTTAGTATGACAATTGTTAAGTATTCATGTTAATTAATTTTGTATTAATGTCATGAGTTCTTATGCAAGGCTAGAATTGTCGTGTGCACAGGGAAATAATTCGGGCATGCAAGATGCTAGAATCGTTGTGCGCACGGGAAAGGAGTCTGCATGCACAAAGAGAAATGAATCTGTGTGTGGCATCGAAGTGGTTGCGCTTTCACTAGTAATCTTGTGTTCAAAGTGGTTACACACGTAGTATATTTGTGTTTTTCAAATGATTGTGTGTGCATTTGTATTATGTGTTAATTTCTTTATTATATCTAGTGTCTAAAGAGGAAAATTTATGTGGTGTAATCCATCTTGGGATCATGTGTGTTATCTCACTTGATTATGCACAGATTAACATTATAATGTAGAATCTGCAGACTAGATTCTTTTTGGAGTGGCATTGCTCAGCAGTAAGATAGGAATGTTACATAATGGTATCAAAGTGTGGTACTTAGCTAGGAGGCTGGGTACGATATAGATTGGTATAAGAGTGAGATACCCATCTAGGAGGTTGGGTACATTACAAATTGTTTTCAGAGCGCGATACCCAACTAGGTGGTTGGGTACATTACAGATTGGTATCAGAGCTCCAGTTTCAACACTGAGCTTGCATGGACCGAGTATCTACTTAAGGAAACATTTTCACTAGTAATGTTGATGTTTGGACAACATCGGGAAGACATTCTCTTATATTAATAATTAATAATGTAATTATTGATTATTAAATACTATATATAATAAGTAAATGATAATAATAAATAGTTATTGATTATCCAAGGGATGCATCCTTTCATGGATGGTCACCATATGTTCCCTATATATGGAACACTCATAATTGTAATAATATATCGATCATATCTTATATGAAGAAAAACAACATGGTATCAAAGCGGGATTGGGCTTGACTCCTTCATAGGGGGGCCCATGAAAATGACAGTAGAGTAAAATGTTGGCAATGTTAAATTTATGGAGTTGTTACAATCTCTATGTACAACATATTTACTTTTTACTCCTACCTAAATTATAGAAATAATTCCATAAATTATGGTGGGTAGTAATTTCTAGTAAAAATGTCTAATTTCCTAAATATGAGGAATGCACTGCATATTTACTTCTACCTATATTTATGCAAAGAATCACATGTATTATGGAGGAACAATTTAACAAAGTCAAAATGTTATGTGGATGGATTATAACCAAATTAATCTTTGGGTAGTTATGGAGGTATTCTCCAACTATTTATAAGAAAGAAAATTAAATTAATTTTTAAATTTAATTTTTCAAAGAGACATGTCTTTTTTGGATCAATCTAATATTACTATAAAAAGACATATTTTTTCTCTTTGACATGTGGGATAAGTGATATAAGGAAGAGACTAAGAAGTTGAAAATTTCTGAGTTACTTAGTGATGTTCTAGTGTTTACTAAAGTAATATCGTATATCATTGGAAGTAATTACCACTTGCGGAAAACTGTGCTTGTTTAATTTAACACTATGAAATCAACATGGTTAGTTGTATGGCATTGAGTATATGATGGATGTGTGTTGGTAGCCTTATGACATCGAGTATATGATGGATGTGTGGTGGTATCCGTATGACATTGAGTATATGATGGATGTGTGTTGGTAGCTGTATTCCATCGAGTATATGATGGATGCTTGTTGGTGCTCGTATGACATCGAGTATATATTGGATGTGTGTTGGTCATAGTAGAAGACATATTATTTGGAGGGTCATTGTATATAGTTTTTCACAAGATAAATTGATCTCCTCTAGGAGATGCTTTTTGTTGTTCTTGTTTCTTATTCTGGGAAGGTCACAGGTAATAGCTCTGAGAAGGAGCCATAATGATGGTCGTAGGAGGTAGACATGGAGGGAAAGACCTTCCAACGTGATATCAAGGAGAGACATTTCCAGACATGATGCTTAGAGAAAGGAAGTCTGGAGGAGCAATATACCTCCTAGGACGGGACCATGCCAGATAACAGAGACAATTCCAATGATCATGGATACAGGGAGTCAAGACCAACTATATTACAACTATGGTAGATCCAGTAGAGGAGGAAAACACATTATGAGACTCAGAGGGAGAAGGTGTAGCAGTCCCAGTACATGAGTCGAGCCATGAGATGTTGAGTAAGCAGGCATGGCAGTAGTTCCAGTGTATGTAGAGGCACTCCCAGAGAGGGAGGCAATACTACATCTAGAGGGAGTAGAGATTGAGTTACCTCCATAGAATGAGGAAGAGGTACCTTCAGTGTTAGAGGGAGCAGAGATAGAGGAGGAGTCACCTCCAACTCCAGAGGGAGTGATGATGTTTTTCATCTGCTAGAGACATTGGTTTCATGAGGGAACCTTGATATATCAAGTATGGTCCAATATGAATTAGCATGATCAACATTTACATATGTTTCTGTGGGAAAAGGTATCCATGACTGCACTGTATGTTCAGAACAGAAATCCTCATAAGACTTTGAGGAACATGACACTCGAGGTGGCCTTCACCAGAGTGAAGCCTAAGGTTGGACACTTCAATATATTTGGGTGTCTAGTATACAGTCATGTACCCAAGGAGAAAAAGGATCAAGCTAGACCCTTCAAGTAGAAAGGGTACATTTGTGGGGTACAATGAGTCTTCGAAGGCATACCAGATCTACATCCCTAATTAGAGACAGATTGAGGTGATAAGAGATGTTACCTTTGAGGAGGAGGTATCCTTTAAGAGATCTAGAGGATATCACATGGAGATTGATCCAATTGATCCCGTTGATATTGTAACTCCAGTTGATGTTCCCAGAGATATTGTAGTAGGTCGGAAGAGATGTACATGGGCTCGTTAGACTCTACAGGAGGCAAAAGGATATGCAACTCCTCGTGGTACCTTTTGAGTGAGAAAGATACCTCAAAGATATTCATGATATGCCACATTTATGAGCCACATCATTCATTTTGAGCCTTCCTATTATGAGGAGGAAACTAGTCATCCAGTATGGAGAGATGTCATGATGGAGGAGTATCAATCCATCATGAAGAATGATGTGTGGAATATTTTTCTAAGACATGAGGGGAAGTCTATATTGACTTCCAAATGGATCTACAAGATCAAACAAACAGTTGATGGGATCATCGAGAGGCACAAAATGAGATTTGTTGCTAGAGGATTCTCTCAGGTGGAGGGAATAGATTATGAGGAGACATTTCTTCCTGTTGCTCGATACACTTCTGTCTGGATGATTATTTCCCCTACATCATCCATGGGTTGGACAATACATCATATGGATTTAAAGACAACCTTTCTCAATGGAGGTATTGAGGAACAAGTATACATCATGCATCCAGATGGTTTCGTGATACATGAGAAGGAGTCTCATGTGTGCAGGTTGAAGAAGTCCTTGTATGGATTCAAGCAACCACCTCAAGATTGGTATGTAAGGATTGATGGAAACCTGATGATTTTTGGGCTTCAAAAAACTTGTTCTCGATCCCAGCCAATACTACAAGACTGTTAATGGTGATTCCCTAACTTTGGTCCTCTACATTGATGATTTATTCCCCACTGGTACAAAGATCCTTATTGTTGAATGCAAGTATGTGTTGGACTCTAAGTTTGAGATGAAGGACCTTGGTATGATGCACTACTTCTTGGGACTAGAGGTGTGGAAGAGAACTGATGAGATCTTCCTGAGTCAGGGGAAGTACACAGTTGAGATATTAAAGAAGTTTAGGTTGTTGAACTTGAAGCCTGTGGCTACACCAATGGTGATGAATATGAAGAAACTAAGTGTGTCTTCTTCTGATTCTGACGAAATTGATACGAATATGTACATACAACTGATTGAATCATTGATGTATCTGGTTAACACCAGACCAAATATTTTCTATGCAGTGAGTGCACTTATCCAGTTTATGAGTCAACCAAGATAGACACACTGGATTGTTGCGAAGCATGTGTTGAGATACCTGCAAGGCACATTTGGACATGGTCTGAGATATAATTCCAGTATTGATATGATATGGAAGGAATATATTGACTCTGATTGGGCAGGGAGCACAGTGGAAAGAAAGAGCACCTTCGGGTGTTTCTTCACTCTGGGATATTCCATGGTTTCCTGGTGTAACAGGAAATAAACTTATGTGGCTTTGAGAACAACATAAGCATAGTACATTGCATTAAGTATGTCAGTCCATGAAGCAGTGTGGATTTTCAATATCCTTGCATATTTACCTGAACATGTGATGGATTCCACCATTATTCATTATGGTAACCAAAGTTGTGTGAATATCTCAGAGAATCCATTGTTTCATGAAAAATAAAACCAAATTGAGATCAAGTACCATTACATCTAAGAAATGGTGCAAGGGAAGGAATTACTGGTGCAATACCTTCCTACGGATGAGAAGGTTGTTGATGTTCTTACCAAACCAAGATGAAGTTCAAGTACTTTCGTGACAGACTTGGCGTGGCAGATAATTCTTCCCTCATTGAGAGGGAGTGTTGATGTTTGTAGCTTACTGAGACATTCTCCAGATCATACTCCTATGTGACTGAGTTGAGTTGATATGTGATGACACTTATCCGAGAAGGGATAAGTGTGTTTGGGCTTATAGACCAACGTCCCATGTCGAGAGCACATGAGGACATGTCAAGGGAGTTGACCTTGACGTCACACACTATGGGGAGTTGACCCTAGTGTTTCTAGAGGGAGTATCCTCTAGAAGTCCACATGTGATGCCATGTGTGATAGAATTTTTCCAGATCGTACTCCTCTGTGAATTGAGTTGAGTTGAGTTGATCTGTGAGGACACTTATCTGAGAAGGGATAAGTGTGTTTGGGCTTATAGCCCAACATCCCTTGTGGAGAGCACACGAGGACATGTCCCTTGTGGAAAGAACATGAGGACATGTCAAGGGAGTTGACCTTGACATCACACACTATGGGGAGTTGACCCTAAGTGTTCCTAGAGGGAGTAGCCTCTATAAGTCCACATGGGAGTGCCATGTGTGACAACCTTTTGCTACTATGGTGGTTGTGTACCATTGGTGGAGACTGTGTGTCTCTGGACAGTAGTTGTTTACTACTATGGAAAGATACCTCCCTAGATAAGAGGGAGTGTTGATGTTTCAGAATCAGACAAGGAATAATATGGACTCGAGGTGCTTGAATTTATTTCCACATGTCAGTTAGCATTAGGCTGACATTCACTCACAAGTGTGTACTTGTGGTGAAATATCTCGGTGTGGTATTTTTCCTAGTCATGGTGTTTGACAAGGAATAATAAATACTCAAGATGCTATATGCTATTACATGTAGACCCAGAGTGAGCCTGATCTTAGAGAGAGTTAATTGGCTCAGAGGGAGAGCTGCATAAGGAGTTTATCCTCAATTCAGGTGGGAGAGAGACATCTCCCAAGGCTGATAGACAAGTTTCACGAGTCTAGGGTGAAGTTTGTATACTTCAAAGACAAGCTTGGCATGGTGTATAATGTCTCCCTCATTGAGAGGGAGTGTTGATGTTTGGAAAACATCGGGAAGACATTCTCTTAGATTAATAATTAATACTATAATTATTGATTATTAAATACTATATATAATAAGTAAATGATAATAATAAATAGTTATTGATTATCCAAGGGACCCATCCTTTCATGGATGGTCACCATATGTTCCGTATATATGGAACGCTCATAATTGTAATAATATATCGATCATATCTCATATGAAGAAAAACAATAGGTAAGTGGCCGAATTTGGAATTACAGTGTGACCATGGTGCATAGAAAATAAGAATGCACAAGTGTGCACACTAAATTTTGACACTGCGGGGTGCAGTTTTGAAAATGTACATAAAACAATGGTGCATGAGTGTGCGCACTAAAATTTGGGGTTGCATGGAGAAAAAATGGTGGTGCATGTGTAATACTGATACGCGGTGTATATGTTAAATATTGGCATCGCGCATTGGTATGCATTGAATACCAATGTGCACTTGTGCTTCAGAAAGAAGAAACAAAGAGTAAAAGGGTATTTGGGTGAATTCCAAATGATCATAATTTATTGTGCAAGACTCATAATTGCGCAAGGGAACCACTAATACATTTGGGCCAAATTCTGACAGCGTGTTCGATTCAATTTCCACTTTATATTGTCAGGAGAATGACAAACAATGGACCCCCTCAAATGTCCTTTCACATGACGTCTCTTTTTCGATGACATAGATTTCGTCTTTATTGCGACATTTCATGCAGACGCATGTCATCTCAGATTTGACTATCCAAATCCCATAAAGCCATCGTAATACCAACATCTTGGAGGTGGCAAGAGTGACGTCTTGGAGATGGAAAGAGTGACATCTTGGAGGTGGAAAGAGCGACGTCTTGGAGGTGGCAAGAGAGACGACTTGGAGGTGGCAAGAGCGATGACTTGGAGGTGGCAAGAGCGATGTCTTGAAGGTGGCAAGAGCGACATCTTGGAGGTGGTAAGAGCGACGTTAAGAGGTATCAACTCTGACGTGGTTTCTATGGGAGAGACACTCTTGGTGGTGGTAAGACTGATGTCTTGGAGGTGGCAAGAGAGACGTCTTGGACATGGAAAGAGCGACATTAAGAGGTATCATCTCTGACATGGTTTCTATGGGAGCGACACTCCAAGAATGTTGTTCATACTCATGTGAAACAAGGTCAATTATGACCACTACCACTATAACCTCCAAGGCACGATGAGCAATATCTAGCTTGCTATGCAACATTGAATGCTGCGACATGTGGCAATTTTAGATCTGATGACCTATAATCCACCTGCTGCAACATTCAATGCTATGCAGCATGTTGTATATTGGACGTTGCACTGCACACCCCTCAAACACGACACATGATCTAGATAGCGACGTTGCAAGGAGTGAATTAACAATGCATTCTATTTCCAACTGATCTACATTCTATCGCCAATTGATCTACACCCCTGGGGGAAATATTCGAATTATCTTTCATTTGGGCTATTTTGTTGTCATTTTTCAATAACATGGTTATCTTTCATATACTTTGATTGTGATTTGAAAATAAGCATTGTCTAAATATTTGACTATTTGGACTTGGATTCATATAACATCAGGATGGATCAAATCACAACTAAAAGAAGAATATATACAATCAAAATTGGTCAAAATTGCATAATATTTACATAATACCTTTGTAAATACAAGTCCATTATATTTTCAAATATTGATAATATCAATCAAATAAAATGGCATAAAAACACAGGTCCAACTATAAATGCTCTATAAATCAATAAGACAAACGAAAGTATGATGACTAATGGTACAAAAGCAAAATAGGTTAAAAAACCATTTATATAAATACAAAAGCTAACATCCATCCATCCTTACATTTGCATTCGTATATAATATATATAGCTAACATCCATTCATCCTTAGCTTCCTGCATTTTGATCAAAACAAAAGAATTTGATTCCATTACAATAGTGGGTGATAAAAAGTAGAACCTATGAAATTGAAGGTAGAAATTATAACTTCTCATAAGAACATGGTTTAAACAAATATCTACTTCATTAACTTCAAATATCAATCACAAACAAAACCTTACATATCAATATTCTTAAACATTGTTTTGGGTACATTAAAAAAATGGCACATCGTCAATGTAGAAAATCTGTCATATGTGGGAACCACAATCTGATTTGCAATATCCATACCAACTTTTCCACTCTCAAAACCAAACTACTAAGAATAATCATTATAAACCATAAAAGGACAATATATATTGTAATTTCATGGTGCAAAGCTATATTTATTTCAGATCTACAAATAACTAATTTGGTGGTGGAGCTAGATCTGGAAATTAAAAGCTTCGAAAAATACAACAATCTCTCTATGATTAGCCTTAAGGAATAAGGTTTTGACCTAGAAAGTCCTTCAGAGAAGGAAAAGCAAGGGACGGGGATATTTTTGATGTGTGAGGAGGATGAAACAATATATCACTTGTTTATAAAGTGCCCATATGCACCACATATATGGAAAAGACACAACAGATTATAGGTAGGCCAAATGTTTGGAATGGTGATTCAGTAGAGGAAATTCTGAGAGCATGGTACCGCAAAAGATACCTTAAAGATTTCAGAGAAATGTCTTGCTTCATCATATGGGGAATTTGGTTGGCCAAAAACTCAGAAGTGTTTGAGGAAAGACATATCCCACTTTTCAAGTTATATCTCAACTTAGATCAGTAGTTTCCAATTGTAGAATCCATGCCAAAAAATGTGTACAAGTCACAAGTGTTTGAAGAAAGACATCCCACTTTTCAAGTTAGATCTCAAGTTAGATCAATAGTTTCCAATTGTAGAATCCCTGCCAAGAAATGTGGTCCTCTCCAATTGAGAGACCTAGAAATACACAAATCTCAAGCTTGGGACTTTTTCAACATAGCTAGGTAAGGCCCACTAGAGTTTAGTTGTTCTAGAAGAGTTATGTTTCTATGTGTTTCTAACAGTAAAGTCTAAAGCATGCCCTGGAGAGATACAATAACTTTGGAGAGATTAGGGTTAATGCACATTTACATAATATTCAGTTCAAACACATTGGTGAACAACTAAAAGAGGTAGAATCCACATTTGAAAGAATTTATTTTATGCATATTTTCCGGGAACTGAGTGAAGAACTGGAGTCATCATCCAAAGACAGTTAACAGTTAGACTGAGAGACCCATGGGTGTAGAGGAAATCAGATATGGATTCAATGTCTCTGAATTGATCAATCTCTGAGTGCTAGTTTTTGATATCTCTATCTATGTTTATGTTTTTTATCTAAAGATGAGGGTTTTATAAATACAACTTTCTACCTGATATGGTTTAGTTATGGGATAATTATTTATGTAATTTGTGGTGTATTATGACATAATTTATGAAGCAAAACCTTGATCTGTATGAAAGGTCTGTTAACAGATTTTTTTTTTTAAGGAATGTAAAAGCAATGGGATGGGGAAAAACCTTTTTGGTTTGAAGGGATTTAGCTTTAACAGATCCAATTTTGCTTACAATGTGTGGAAAGCACTTGAGAAATGTAATTTCCACTCTATGAATAGAAATCACAATTTATTTCTTGAAAAAAAGAAACATTAAAAAGAAGATATGAAAACTAATTAGCTTAGCTGGTAATACTAATATTTTTTTTCAATCCTTAATATTAAAGCTCCATTTAACATTTTAACAATTTTTTTATACAATTTCCAACTTGAGGCATGAGGCATAGTAGAGGAAAAGAAGTCAAAAATTAACAAATCTTCATTAACCTTCAACTTCAACATATTTGACACGGACCCCCGATTATCTATTTAATCAACCTAAACTTCATTGCAATGAAAACTAACAAGAATTAGTTCCCCTTGTTAAAAGATCAATAAATAAAAACTACTTGTCCAGAAACACATTTTGCATATATACGAAATTTTGTCAATTTAATAAATGAGGGTGGAAGATTAAAATTAGTTCATGTCTCACCTCTAGACAAAGGAACAATTGAAATAATTGATATTTTAAATTATATTGCGAGTTACAAATTAGAACGTCAGACCAAAAAATAGAGATAAATACTAGCACCATTAGAGAAGATTTACTTAAAGCTTAAACATAATAACTTTCTTTTATTCAGTTATAAATTCATATAAGTCAACATTAAGCACAATATTGGAAGGTACAAATATATTCTATTCGAACATAGCTTGTTGCCTACAAAATTTCAGTGCTGCATATACTTCTGTGTAGTTTAAAATCTATGTAATCCTATCACATACGTTCTCTTAAAAATGTTTTTCATATCGCTTTGCCTTCTCTCCTGATCTATGTTCATAGTATTCAACAAGAGAATCTCTTGTTAAAGCTTCCAATGTCAAGGCTTGGGAATGAATCCTGCAAAGACAATATAGACCAACATAGTCAACCCACCTGAAGCACAAAAATTCTAAAGTAAACTGGATGTTAAATATCTATAAACAAAATTTGAAGCAACAAATCCATGGATAGAAACTCTTAACTTCAGTTCCTTGCCATTTCTCCAAACATAATTTCAAACTAAAATACACCTGAAGATAATTCTCATGATCGATATTTTTTATGTCTTATTTCTATTCCAAAAATGACACTAAGATCAAAATAGAAGACTAGATTTCCAAGTCATGGACCTACAATTTTTTGATTTTATTTCCTGAAATTAACTGATTGTTTATTTCTATTCCACCCTCCTTCCTAAATGTATTCTTCTTCCTCGCACTGGCTCCTTGTTAGTATTTCCTTTAGTTTTTCTTCCCCTACATTTATATATATATATATATATATATATATATATATATATATATATATATATATATATATATATATATATATATATAT
>JASDQU010263122.1:0-14069 GCA_032191745.1 Picea mariana | reverse complement strand
TGATTTTTATCCACCTAAGTGCTTATGTTTGTTTGACTATCCCCTTTATAAGTTGAGGGGTCTAAGTGGTGCAGTATTTAGAGCATGCATAACATCATTCTTGAGAAGGAAAATGACTTTCCCCACATCCAAAAAACCTTACAATGTGAAATTTAATTCAGATGCGCGGCTTCCAGTGTAGACATATGCGCATATGGCGCCTGCATGCGGAACGAATTGAGAACTAAAGCGCATGCACGCATAGAGAAAACGATGTGCAGGCGCATGCACACAAGATGCGCATCTGTGGGGTGGAATACCCACGCGCCTGTGACAAGTGACCGAGAAAGAAAATCCGGATGGATTTCTCTCAATTCTCTTGTGAATTGACTGGTTAGCAGGTTGGCAGAGGCCATTTTGTGTCCCTTCAAGTTAATAAAACCAAAAAGAAAGCAAAATAAACCCAAATGAGGGAGGATTTGATACCTACTCCCCAGCGGAGTCGCCAGTCTGTTCGCACCCAATTCGTCACCTGGTGAGCAAATCGAGGGTGCTTACATGCCCTGTTGGGTCTTGCAGGACATGACATCTGTTGAAGAAAGGGTTAGAGGAAACAAAACAAACTACAAGAAAGAATTAAATGAAAACAAATTAAAACTATGAACATGCGGATAAAGAAACAATAAACACAACAAAGACCGATTCACCAATGGTTTTGAGCTGATCAATTGATGAAATCAGAGCACGATGAAGGAAGAKAACTGTGGTTCCTTCTTCCCCCAAAGGAAGGCTCTTGAGGCCCTCACAAACTTGCTTCCCTTACAATGCAGAGAACTGAGAATGATGGTGAAAGAACTCCCAGTAGAAAGAAATGTTGCCGATGTGTTATCGTCAAAGAATGAGCCCTTGACAATCTCAGCGGCATAACAATACTTGAAATTCCTTGCGAAAACAATGTTCCTTCATGGCTTTTTATAGCAGATCACCGGGCGATTATGTAACCTCTTCAAAGTGTGAAAAGGGGCTCTTTAGGGCTTCATTAGGTCATTAACCCGCCTACCCTACGGATTTAGCTCGGATTTGGGAGTCAAATTAGATTGGGAGCTGGTCCGTAAGTGGTTGGGAGGTCGACCAATTCAATAAATGTGCCGTTCTAGCAGGTGCGCGGGTTTTTGGCTGACAGTCGCGCGTCGTGCGCGCATGCGCGCATAGTACGTTCTTGTCCTGCGCATGTGCACGCGCACCAAACTACTGTAAAACACCCTTCAATTTTTGGTTACTTTGTATAGTTTTTGGCCCTTCTGGAATGCTGTGAAATTAATTCAGTGCCATGAATGACTTCATTGTTGTTTTGATGATGCGGAGTTCTTGTCGCCATGTGCGGACGAAATTTCAGCGATAACAAACGCCATTATCGCCACCCGAGAAAAGAGATTACGTTCTCAAGTAATCAAGGAATATCTGATTAAATGGAAAAATATAGTGGAAGAAGACGTTGCATGGGATTTAGAGCACTTTCTCTAGTTACATCCTTCCTTATCATTGCTTTGAGGATAAATCAAAATTTAAGGGAAGGGAAATGTCACAATAAATAAATAATATAATATAAAGACATTAAAATAATAAATAAAAGTGAAATTAAACATTAATGTAATAAAAGGTCATGACTAAAAGTTGTGACTCTTCATAAAACCATAAAGGGAATATATATAGGCAATCCCTATCTTTGTAATATCATCATTATTTTTACAACCAATTATTATTATATATATCTTATATGGATTCAGAGTGAAGTTGTTCATTACAAAACCCTTGTATCTTTACAGAGTACTCAAGTGTGATTCTCATATGCTACAAATATTATTTTTGGGGGATCATTAAACTATTAAAGTTGAACCCATCAAAATGATTCATGGTTAGATGAAGTGAAATTCCTAATAACCCTTTGAAAAATGTCTTAAAACTCTAAGAGAATATCAAATAGTTGTTCAAAAGGAGATCGTGAAGGTTTAAACTTAGTTTGGACTTGCTTGTGTAAGCAAACAATTGTATGCTTCACCCCTCATGGGTCATCCCATTTGTGTAAGCAGGTCATCCCTTGAGTTTGGGATAAGGTACATGTCTCAAGTGATATTAAAAAACTAAAATATGTCCTCTACTCACAACTCCTTAGTCAAAGAATTCTAACTTAAGTGATGTAAAACCTTCTCCATTAATTGTAGTATTCCTTTATTGGAGAAGAGTGTTCTCATGGCAACATGATAAAAAAAATTACTAATCTTGAGAAAACAATATCAAATAAACACATATGTTTATAATGTGTAACTTTCAAAACAAGATGGAGTTGCACAACAGCTAAGTCCTTCCCTATGTTGGCATGGAAAGTAGTAAAGAAATTAACGCCTCCACTGGAATTTGTATACATGGTGAAAATAAGTATACAATGTGAAGTAGGGAGTTGTCATATCAATTAGTTTGGAATTCAATTTATATTCTTGGAGCAGTTCATGGACTTGAGCATGAATATTTGTCTTGAAGGTTCCATATACGGGTGAAACCTAGAGAAGAGGTTTTGGGAGTAGAAGTTCTACATCAAAAAGGGTAAAACAAAATCGCACGTTTGTTGGAATAAAATTTTAGTAAGGAGAGAGGGTAGACAAGATGCAAGTACTATCATACTATGTATTAGGATGTCAAATGATTAATTCAATTTACAAGTGGTTATCAATTATGTTTCAAATTTCGGGTGAATCATGCAAATTGTGGCATAATGAAGCGAACTACACTACCCTTTGTTGTGTGTTAGCATGTGACGATTAGACAATTGTCCTCTTCATTATGTTAGTTTATACATATGAAATTTATTTTCTTTTGTAGACATTACAATGACAATATATTTTACAAATTACTTCCTCTTCGTTAGTCTAACCATTGGATTAAACCCAACTATATGAATTGAGTTAAACAACTCATATATGATTTTATTGAAATATCTTCATATACAATTTTTTATGCATTCATTGTGTGTGTGTGTGTGTGTGTGTGTGTGTGTGTGTGTGTGAGATGATGGAATGCACATCCCAGGGAAACTCAATGGGCACTTCCTCTCATTCCAAGGATGGTACCCAAGGTAAACCATCAGGTTGCAATTTTCTCAACGGTAGGGGCATCAAGTGAGGCCCATAATATCCATAGAGGCACACAGAGGACTTGACCTCATGACCTCATGCTTGTAATTCACAACACTCAACCACTTGAGCTAACTTATTGGGATAATTCGTTATCCATTCATACAATCTCAGTATTTTGATTACTCATATATATAACAATTCTTCTAATAGAAAACAATACATCTTAAATTCAATAAATAAATAAATAATGAGTGAAATAATTAAAATGTTATATTTAGAGTTTAGGAAGAAAAACATTTTTATCTAAATGGTTAAAAGAGAAAAATATTTTTATCGAGAGTATACTTTACTTCCAATGGTTAAAAGAGATTTTATTGTGGTTAAAAGAACTATTGCATATACTTGATATTAAGGTCCCAATAAGTTTAAATGGTTTTTGAAATATCAAAAAATAAATTGGAAATTAAAAAAAATTGCTTAATATCATCAAAATTGTTATTTATGAGAAACAAATGATAGAGTAGAAATGATTAGCAAATGCAAACAAATTTTGTATTAGTAATTAAAATCTCCTTGTGTTAGTTATTGTGTGAAGGAAAAAGCATGTGGATGACTTTCAAATAAAGTAAGTGAGACGTTGATTTGTGAAGGCTTAAAGGAAACATTGTTCCATGCTAAGGAGTGCCTTTTGATCATAATGTGAAAATCAATAACCAATGGGAAACAAGTATGAGAATTTGCTATTAATACTATATTATGACATAAGCCATCATTTTGGACAAAATTCAACACTTTTTGCATAGATGAGACCCTCATATTTTTAAATAGATGAGACCATGTTGTTTTTGGTGGATAGATCATGCATTGTGATATCTAAATTAAATTAGGAAAGTTAATAATAATATTAAAAAATATTAATTTAGTTTTTTTTTTTTCTTAGCTAGGTTGAGCCTAGGCCAGGGCTAGCCTTAATGTTGGATGGAAAAACGATCTTCCCATAAGTGGGATGTTGTCACCAGGATTGTGCGAGACTCGATCGAGTTTGGACACCTCGTGGGACAGTTTTATTCATCCAAAAATGGCTCTCACCCTCAACCCCTCCCCATGAGGTTTGAACATGTGACCTGATGGGGACTAAACCCCACACAAACCATAATGAAGTTGTTAAACTATAATGTTATTTCCTGAAAATTATTAAAGTGCAATGTTTTTGGGTTAAAAATATCAAAGCATAATGTTTAAATTTGGATAATTATAAATTGCAAAATATTTTGGAAACTTTTAAAGCGTTATGTTTTTTAGTTAAAACTATCAAAACATAATATTTAAACTTGGCTAAATTGTAAATTGTAAAATATTCCGTACACATTGAAAAGAGTTCATATGTATATGGGTATATAAGTGATGATTTCCTTTGAAATATGGATTACACACACATGTGCATGCACACACACACACACAATGCATTTTATGGAATGTGACTGCTAGGATGGGTTCCTTCATTAACTCTAATTTGGGCTCTATTGCCTTAACTTGTTTTGAGCATAACACTTGTTTCTCATAGCTATTGCTATTGATTTCTATATGTTTCTTGGCCCCATTAGTGATTAGTAGTGTGTCAATTTTAAGGGTGACATGTCGTTGTGTAACCCCATCTCATTCTACAACTTGTATACATTTCATTTTCGTGTCCTTGGTTTCCATGCGTTGCTTTGCCTTGTCGATGTTGTTCAGTACTGCTGAAAAACACTTTGAATATCTACAAAGAGTGTCATAGGAGACCARTATTAATTGTTTCAAGAGGATGGATGATGAGATTGAAGAAGTGAAAATCCTCATTGATTAATCCCAACAACATMAACAACGGTATTGGATTGCCTCCTTTGCAAAATCCAAACAAGGGAGGCAACGARTAGGAGAAATGGAAGTTTGGGMTCTAGAAGGTTTTTGTGTTGCTTAAAATTTTCCACACATATTACAAAATGGAATACAAGATATGGTCAACATTTTCAAGACTTGAAAACCAAATTTGAAATACTTTTCATGATTTGGTAGATGATCATGTTCTCATCTAGATAAGGATTTGTCTTACTTSAAGATGTGCCTAACACAAGATTTGTAGTACTGAGTATTAATTCTACTCTTAAGAATGTATAAACATACTTTATGATACCTTCACATGTTGGGGCGATTGGTGTATATGGAGTGGCAGGCATTAAAAATACATAATTGCCCAAATTGGTATACAACTCCTACCAAGGGAGTGTTACCTTTTCTAATGTTATTACTTGGGTCAGTCTCTCAACAATATAAAACTTCATAGTTGCAAGATCATATCACAGAGTTTCAAGGTCGTATTGGATAGGCACACAAATTATATTGTTTCATTTTGAGAAAATTTAGTTTGAGAAAAATAGAAAATTAGTAGATATTTTTCATTCTTTTATTATTCTTACTATTGACTACTCAAATCAAAACCCAAATTGAAATATACCTATGTTAATGCTTTCCTTCACCTTCACTACCTAACCCAAATAAATTCAGATACATGGGAGTATCACTGATACATGCAGATACTTTCCACCATTGGATGTAAATGCATCCATAATTTTAATACAATGAGAGATGTCAATGTTTTGGTTAAGACCTTGACTCATTGCAATAAATAAAGTAGAGACAATATTGAATACATGAGCATTGACCCCCACCATCACACCAACTAGTGCAAATCTAGTCATGTTCCTGAGCATGTTAAATTCTCAAAAACATTGAAATGGTAGTCTTTGAGACCTTGCTAACAAATTCTTCAATGACGACAACCTCACACACTACTAATTTTTCATGCCCTTTAATCAAGTTCAAAGTTGCACAGAAAGTGCTTGATCACTGACCAAGAAATTGGAATTAAAAAAAAGGTTCATGAATGTAGAAAAAACAAAAAAATGGTCCATTAAAGAATGCACGGTGAATAAATAGTCCAAAACTACCTATTAAGTGATTATAGCCTCACAAACTATTGATTTCCCATGCCCTTCAATATAGTTCATAGCTACACATAAAATGCTTGATCACTAGCCAAGAAATTGGCATTAAACCAAAAGTCCATGAACATGGAAAAAAAGGCCAATGAATGAATGCATAGTGAACTAATATTCCACAACTACCTCGGTGATGACAACCACACACACTATTGATTTCCCATTCCCTTCAATCTAGTTCATAACTTGATCCATGAATGGTGGGCCTATGGCTTGTCTATTTCATCAACGCGGATTCTTTGCAGGATTTGTATTTTGTTCTTTGTTCTTTCGGTTGTTTACTTATTAGTTTGCATTGTTTGTGGTCACTAGAACAATACCAACTGAGTTCCCAAACTTGTCAAAGACTAGCAATGAAGAAAATATTCTTTGGACGAATTTAGTAGCTCAGCAATGGAGAAAAATTCCCAGGGCGATTTTAAGCACTCGGCATGAGACAAAAATGACTAAGGGATAATTTAGACATTTGACATCAAAGAAAAATGACTTGGGGTGAGTTTAGACACCCAATATTAGAGAAAAATGACTTGGGGCAATTTTAAACATTTAGCCTCAAGGAAAAATGACTTGGGGGAAAATGTGAAGATGCCCAACTAAATAAAAACAACCCAACAATGATTAAATACGACAAGCTTCTCCATTGGGATGCCCAACACTAAGAAATATTCCCATAGGGGTATAAAGTTTCCCAAGAAAAAGGAAATTTTCCCAGCAATAAAATAAAACGCCGAGAGGAGGGAGTACAATTCATGGGTGAGTGAAACCTCATTCAACAAGAAAAAAAAATCGTAGCTTAGATGGGATTGAACTAATGAAGCTTGCATCTATTAAACAAAACAGAAACACTAGTAAATTTGGGTCATTTTGCGACGGCTCTTGTGACGTTATGTCATGGATATTGTGACGAATCTTGGGTCTCCCAAACATTGCTTCATGTGTCATGGAAAGTGCGATGAACCGGAAAAAACGTCGCAAGAGAGATGACCCAAGGAAGTTGTCGCACGAGAGACAAAGAAGGGACATCATCGCAAGAGTGACAAAGAAGGGATATTGCCACAAGAGCGAAGAGGTAGGGAAATCGTTGCAAGCGCGACAAGGAAGGGAAATTGTCGCAAGAGTGACAAGGTAGGGATGTCGTCGCAAGAGCGACGAGGTAGGGATATTGTCACAAGAGAGACAAGGTAGGGAGATCGTCGCAAGAGCGAAAAGGTAGGGATATCATCACAAGAGCGACAAGTTAGGGAGATCATCACAAGAGCGACAAGGTAAATAATCTTGCGACGAATCAGCTATACTATCGACGAAAAGGCATCATCGCAAGAGTGACGACTGTAAGGATTCTTGCGAAGAAATAACTATACAGTCGATGAAAAATCTTCGTCGATAGTATATCTAATTCGTTGCAAGAATCCTTACAGTCGTCTCTCTTGCGACGACATATATCCTTACAGTCATCACTCTTGCGACGACATATATTTATTTAAAAAAAAAAAATCGATGCCCTTATTCATAGTCTGTTGATCATTCTTTTATTATTCGAGCGATATTTCAGGAGATCTTATTATATGTTTATGATATGTGTTTCATGAATATGAAAAGTATTTATTGCATACAATTATAACCAAAAGTGTACAGTCTCTAAAAAGAATTTTTGAGCAAAAAAAATTGCCAAACATCTATAACATTGATTAATAAAAATTCACTAATAAAACACAAGTCTGCTAATAGGAAATTGTGGTAAATGTAGTCAATTAAATAATCATTGAACATCTTATTTCAAACTTCCAACAAGAGAACCCTAATGACATTGATGAAAATGTTGAACTTTGTCTTTAAAACAAAACAAATGAAATGAGAAACACCAAACATCTTATTTCAAACTTCCAACAATAGAACCCTAAGGAAAATATTGGACTTTGGATTTAAAACCAAAACAAATGAAATAAGAAAACCAAACATCTTATTTCAAACTTCCAACAATATAACCCTAACTACGTTGAGGAAAATTTTGGACCTTGGCTTTAAAACCAAAACAAATGAAATGAGAAACACCAATTTCATCAGATTAGAAGCTAGACAAATTTCTCTAGTAATAAAACCTAAGAGATTTTTCAAGGAAAAAAAATCCTTAACACGAACACACAACTTTTCACAAAGAACTGAGCCTACTATAGGAAATTGATAAACCCTAGAACCCCTGCATGTCTAAAAACCATGCAATCTCCAATGGCATTTGTTGGCAGACAAACCTGAAATGACAACATTTGTTGGTAAATAGAAACCTTGCATCTACAATGACATTTTTTTTTTTTTTTTTTTTTTNACCCAAAATCTAACTAAGATTTTAAAAAGGAGAAAAGAAAGTTTGGACCATTTTCAAAAGGATACTTGAAAATGAAAGCTCGTGTCAAAATCCATAACCGTCGCCTTTCAAAACTTGGGATCCCCTTTTACTAGAAATCCAAATCCATAACCATTGCCTTTGAATTCTACTCACAAACCCTTGGGGAAGGCAAAGGGTTTAACCTCTTATTTCCACCTCTATCAATTAAACCAATGAAGAATGTGTTACCATAGGAAATAGAGATATACATTCTTGCTTTYTTCTCAAATAATTTTTATGYTCTGGAATGAACAAAGGAAACGATGATGGAATGTGAAAATCCATCAAGCCAAATGAACTTTGTTTGAAATTCTCCTATGACCATGAAGGGTGAAAGCCATCCTCTTGATATATTTGTATGTCGCAAATCAAGTATTAAATCACTCTAGAAGTGGCATTGATATGACCTAAAAGTCCAAAATGAGTTGATGTTAAGAGTGAAATAACCGTCACAGTGAGTGCATACATTCCCTTGATGACCATGTGGAAGATAGCACATTGGCATTTAGTCTACAAGTTGGATGACCACCATTATGTGGCCATCATGTGGTGGACCCTAGTTGAACCCAAAACTAGCATGAACTCGTTAATTGTTTTTTSCACAATGGCACTCAGTATAAGGACCATGTGGAATATAACACATTAGCATTCAATCTGTAAGTTGGATAACCACACTTATGTCACCATCACATGGTGGACCCTAGTTGAACCCTAAACRAGCGTGAACTCTCRCTTTTTTTAACACATTGGAGTCTGAGAACCATGTGGAATATAACACATTAGCATTCAATCTGCAAGTTAGATAACCACCCTTATGTCGCCATCACATGGAGTACCCTAGTTGAACCCTAAACGAGCGTGAACCCACTTTTTTTAACACATTGTGATGGCGAACCCTATTTGAACCCTAAATAAGCGTGAACTCTCACTTTTTTTAACACATTGGCATTCAATCTGAGGATCACCCTTTTGTGACCATCAAGTGGTGAACCCTAGTCGAATCGTGAAATCTCTCTTCATGTCAAGAGGCAATGAACCCTAGTCAAACCATGAACTCTCTCTTCATGTCAACATGTCACCCTAGTCAAACCAACATTTGAACCAAAATATATAAAAATATTAAATCATTTGAACCAAAATATAAAAATAATAAATCAAGATACACATGCATATATAGAGGAAGCTTGGTAAGGGTTGATACAATGACATATATTTATTTTAAAATGAAAATAAAAATCGATGCCCGTATTCATAGTATTTCTATCACTTTGAAATATTCTTATGTAAACGCAAGAGTTTGAATGTGGTAATGTTGGTGTCTCATTATTAATAAGTTGTTTTGACATTTGTATATTATTAGTACAACATAATATAAACTAAGGAAACTACTAAATAAAAAAATATATAAAGGAAAATTATTTATATGGTAGAGACCCACTATCACTTAGATGAGTTCATCATGTCTCCCAATTTAGAAGCCACCACCACCATTACAACTACCACTAATGCAAAAACTTTCATGTTCTTGACAAGTGATTTGATGGCCATGGAGATTCAAAAATAACAAATATGACTAATGACACTTTATAATTGGTTCATAGTGAAATTCCTTACAACATAATTACTATAAAAATAATGAAACCACTAAACTACAATTATCATTTTTCACTTGCATACATCACACAAAGAACTTTTACACATTAAAAAAAAATCACAAAACTTGCAGACATTGTACACAAAATTCTTGCAAATATATCCAATAAACTGACTACACACAATTTCTAAAATCTACAGTTGTGATAATACGACGTATACACAAAATTCTTGCAATGTATTAAATAGAGTGATTACACACAATTTCTGAAATCTACAGTTGTGATAATGAACTGTGTTTGTGATTGTTTCTCGTAACCAAATCTTCATTTTGTTGTTGAAAGAAATAGGGTAGTTGGATACAATACACCCATTGACTCATCACTAGTGCATAATCCAATTTGATGTTATAAGCCTTACAATAAGTCTTTAATCAATTCGAGTTGCACAATTTTTGTTCACCACATCATGCATCTCGAACCAATTGTAAGTTTTAGACTGATCAAATTATTTAGTTTTGATGGAAAACTACATAATAATAACATTTGTTACTAAATTCCTTCAAGAAATACTGAAGATGACATTAGAGAGTAATTGTATCAAACAATTGTTTATTATTTAGTTTCTTTCATAATGCAAAGAAAAATAAAGAAAGAGTTTAAATTTTAAGTCCCTTCACCTAAATTTGTTTGTTTCTAAAAAAAATAGAGTTTAAACTTGAAGTCCATTCACCTAAATTAGTCTGTTTATAAATTTCATCTAGTTGATGATAGTTGAAGTGGAAGTTTTTGAAGACTATTGAGTATTGTAAAAAAACTTAAATTTGTTTGTTTGTAAAATTTATCTTGTTTCTAAAATTTATCTAGCTAATAATAATTGAAGTGGAATTTTTTCATGATTATTGATTATTTATTATACCCTATACATTGTTGATACATACCATTATTTAAAACCTTAGTTAGAATCTAGGTTTACTTCACCTTTTCTAAAACGTTTATAGCATTTCTTGATTTCACAGTTATATTGGTATACAAACACAAGGGGTGGATACTGCAAAACAAGGATTTACCTGTCTCGGGTATGCTCAAATGGGGATGGATGCCCCCAAGGATATCTAGGACTACCAAGATATACCCCATAGGCTAGGAAATGTTATTGTTTTGAGGAGGGAGAGTGTTGGCCATATCCCTTAAAAGACAAGAAAAAAAATATGTGTGTGTTTGTACTTTGTAGTATTAGCCATACTAGTGTACTAGTGTACCTATTTTTGGGGGGGGTCTCTATTCTGATAGCACATCGTATGCATGTACCCATGTACCCATGTTGCCTTTCTTGAGTTTTTTTTTAAAAGGTTTTCAACTTAGCTATAATACTTGGTTTTGCTAGAAAATTACTTATGTTTAGATACAGAACAAAAAAAGGGTTGAACTAAATGTGAAACCCCATAAGTCAAAAGAAAAGAAAATGACTTGCATCTAATTGGTATCTTAATGCATACACAGGGGCGATTGGGAAAATACTCCAATTTCTTCAAGCCTTGTATTATTTATGTTATTAGGGTGGGCACTTAAGGCTATAAACTACTTGGCATTTCTGTTATATTTTAATTTTCCCCTTTAACAATTTAAACTTTGGAAGGCTGCCAGAAATTCTAGGTTGGTTTTGCATAGTAGGAGGAATGGGGAATCACCGGTACTTTTTTAGATAAAGGTTCCATTAGAGTATAGAGAAAATAAGTCCTAGGACAATTTGCAAATTGATGCTTATGAAGGAAGTGCAATAATATGATAACATTAACAATTATCTGGGAAGATTGGCCCCTTGTACCATTCAATGGAAAGATAATAACCATTATTGGCCCCTTGTGCAACCAATGGTTATAATCTAGTTATAAAACTATACTTGATATGGATTCATGCCATATATTGTGTGGGCCTTTGAGGACTACACTAAACATTTTTGCATTAGAACAAAATCCACTGGCCTTCAAACAAACATTAGTGCTTGATTATTTTTCATTTCTATATATATATACATTGTTGGATTTTGCAAAGTTGTACTACAATGGTTTGAACAAATGGTAGGCAAAGCTTGTTGTCACTTGTGGAATTGTTGTTCCACTTATTTTTCTTATGGTTTCCATTAAGATTTTCACTTTCTAAGACACCATATGGGTGTTGAATGAGATGACTATGAAGATTTGACATTCTTACTAAAGATCATGCTAAGGTGATGCAGTCAACAATAATAACTCTTGAAAATTAAATCCAAGTGAGACATTAGATTCCTCATGAACAATATATATTATATGTAAATAATCACCAAGAACATCGACAAATTCTGAAGGCCTTCACCTTGATTTACTAAACTAGACTTCTTTTCAAGTCCCAAGTTATAAAAATAAAATAAAAATGGAGGTCTCTCTCTCTTTCAAGTTATGAAAATAATGTGATACTAGCATGAATTAATCTTTGTTGAGATCAAGGTGCATATTCAAGAAGAGGAGTTTTTTTTTATCTATTAAATTTTGCCAATGCTATAGAATACCAATGTCTTTCTATCAAAATGAATTTTTAACTCCTTGGATCAATGATTATTGTTGACATTTGGGTTTATATAGACAATCTAATATTGGGTAGAATCTTAAAAGATATGGGTGTTGTAAATCATTTGGTTCACATGCAATTGGAGGAAGAAAAACTGAAGTAGTGAAGAAGGTAGGTGGGAGGAAGCTTACAATTTTTTGGATGAGATGATGTCCAAGGGCTACAATCTTAATGTTGTAACATTTACTACATTAATGGATGGTCTTTGCAAGAATTAATAAACATTGAGGAGGCGAGTAGGGTTCTTGATAAGGTGGTTAAGCATGAATGTTCTTCGAACTTTGTCACTTAACAACATTATTATTCATGCTCTTCATAATGCAAGGAAGTTATTTTAAGAATTTAAAATTTTGATGAGATATCAAAGAGAATTTTTACTCCTGATATGACCCAACAAACATATTTATTTTAAAAAATAATAATAATTGAGATAGCTTGTGCCCCTTCTAAAGGAGATAGCTTAAGGTTTGATCATTCAATAGAAGTGTTACACATTATTTTCATCACCCTTATGACTGTTAATGATGTAAAACTATATGTTGCCTTCAGAGGGGTCATGGCCTAAATCCCTGAAGAAAGAAGGGAGAAGAACTTTACCTGAGAGAAGAAGTTGTATTTTCCTTTGTAAAAACCCTATTAAGGAAGATTTCTGCAGGCTTCTCTATACACAGGGTGCAGAAATGCCTGATTTCCACAGGTTGCACTATATCTAGGTTGTGGAGTTTCCGTAGGCTGCATTACAGCTAGGGTGCGGTGGCCTTCATACGTGGGAAAAATAAGCATTTTCTCGATGCTTCTAGAAGGAGAAGATTCTATGGTGAGGTGGCCTCCGAACAGTTTGGATCTTACTCGCTTTCATGATTTAGTGGGATCATCCTAACCTCCTCACCTTATCCTCTTCAACTTATAAAAGGAGAGGAGCTCTCTTGGAGAAATTTGGTTGGATTGAGCTTGAGTTGTTTTGGCTTGAAATTGTTAGCTTGGTTAGAGTGGCCTTGAGATTTTGTTTGTCAAGATAGATTGTGAGTAGCTATCAGATACACAGTCTCAGAATCCATTAGAGCAAGAAGTGTGTAGGAAGAAAGGAAATGTTGGAAGGAACCTGACGACATCAAGGTATCTGGTTGTATCTTTCTTCCACATTCTTTAATACAGATACACTTTTCTTTCCTATATGAATATTATATGTCCATATTGTATGATTCATTGATCACGTACTGTTGGAAGATTGGTTGTTGTCATTGATGTCAACCCTAGTCATGGGTTTTGGACCACAAGATTGATGAAGTTATTTGGACATGAAGGAAAGAAAAGTGTATCTGTATTAAAGAATGTGGAA
>JASDQU010263121.1:4254-15504 GCA_032191745.1 Picea mariana | reverse complement strand
AACATGAGTGGCTTTAAGATTATAAACAAGGTAGGAAACTTGACCCTGTGAGAGTTTGAATAGAGACAACATCTGCACTTCTAAGTTGTTCTTATGTCCTTTTAATATGTTGTTCATAAAGAAAGTGAGTTAATGTCCCTAACAATTTTTTATTTTTATTTTGGTAATTTTGGGGTTCATTATAGGATGATGGACTCTTTGGCACGAATGTACAAGAGGAGTTACAGAGGTGCATACCTGTAATATTATTTCATATTCCAGTGTTTCGTATTTCATTTATTGTCTATGTATTTGTTCTACTTGTTCTGCTGCTTTGCACCTTCTTTTACTGTATGTCTATACTATGTATCTTTCTGCATAGTAACTTATTCTCATGTGTATTTGTTCTACTGCTTTGCACCATTTTTTACTGTATGTATATACTACGTATCTTTCTGCATAGTAACTTATTCTCATGTGAATTGTATTCTATTTGCTACTACATTGAAATAAATAGAATTGTATTTCTTTCTTTTACATGTCTTTATGCATACTAACTTGCCTTCATGTCCACTGTATGTTCAACAATGCTACATTGAAAGAAACAGATGGGCTGGACAAGAAGATGAATTCTTATATGCCACAACATAAGGGTTTGTGGTACAATCTTTGAAAAGGTATACCAACTATGCTAGTAAATCAAACATACAAAATGGGTGGGGGCATATAATATTGGACTAGAAAACAATGATTTAGCAACAATGGGCATTTGTTGAGACTTCCCGCTTCCAAACATTGCCTTCCCCATTTCTAATTTTTCCATTTTTTACTATCCCTTTTTTCCCCCTCTTCTATACTTAAATTTTTCGTGTACTTTTTCTTTCTGGTTGCTTTGCTTAGTCATCTTTTTGAAAATTCCTAGGTTCACGGGTTGGCGGACTCACGGGTTCACGTTTACGGTCATGCTTCTACCTTATTCCATACTTACATAGTTTGTCGATTACGGGTTCCTCGGTTGGCGGGTTCAAGATTGCACCTTTGGATATAGAAGTTCTATGATATACATATTGGCTTTCGTACTCCCCCATCATGTCCTATTTACTGTTACACATTTTTTTAGTCAAAAAATCTGAGCCATACAATTTGACTATCGGGTCCTCATGTTTCCTAAGTATCCCTTGACACCCTATTTCGTATTCCATCTCCTTCAAACTTGTATGTGACATTAAGAACAATTGTGGACAATATACAATGCATATGCTTGTTTATTCCTTCTGATGTTCATCTACACATGCTTGGATAAAAAAAAGTTGCACTAGTAACATGGCCATGAGAAGTCAATCATTGCAGACATCAACAGATCGACAAGGCCAAAGGTAAAGATGCATACATTTTGTTCTTCATATGTTTACAAAACAAATACCTTCAACTATTTATTCATCCATGCCATGGTGAATATGTTGATGTCATCTGCAACACATACTTTGTAGTTACAAGAAGTATCAACAAGCACAAGCGAGACACTGAACATAGCACAAGTTTCATAGACTAAGATGTTTGGTTGCAAATCTTTGGCTCCATTGTTCATCCAAGTTGTGCATGTACTTGTACATTTATGCCAGGAAGAAAGAAAACACAAAAATAATGCACACTACCATTTACATTACTTTTCTTGTTCAAAAAATGTCACCAGGTCTAAACTTGTAACACCCAAAATACTATCAATAGAGGGCTTGAATAGCCACCGAACTGGAAAAGTGTTTTTTGGGGACATAATGTTCATCTATAACACCTACTTCAACAAGGAAAACAAAACTAGATCCATTATGCATGCTGAAATGACAGACAAGGAGGCCCTGATGACAATCACACTCACTATTCTCACACAACTTGTCCATAAACATGCATAAAATATATTGCAAGGTAATGGGATATCCATTACAAATTTTAATATATTTTCCAAAACAATATATGACTGTGGTGATTGTGATTAGATTATATCACTCAACGAAACACGTATTGTGGAAAAAATTCCTGCTATTTGTTCAAAATATCGTTTCGTCCCGTACACAACTATCAACCAACTTGCACATAACAACGAAATTTACCCAATCAGAATCATTGGTGGAATTGTTACACTCGCGAGAAAACTTGGCTCACAACACATTCTCCATATAAAAGATGGAGAGTCAGACAATGACAAGGAAATGCTACCGTTTTCCATAGCTAGTTTTTTCCTTTACTTTCACATGTCCATGTATCTCGGTTATGTTACACAAATATTGCGCTGTTGCATGTTGTAGCTGCAATTGTTCGACACCGATTCAAATTTGTTTTCCTCAATGGAACAACAATTGCATAAAGGGCAATTTCCACTTATGCTCTTCAAAAATATATCAAATAAAAGAGATGTTAAAGAAAGGATCTTTCGCACAACCCAAGCAACATTTCTAACATAATTGCGAATAGAAATAGTACAGGATCTCAAGAAACTAACTAGCTCTACAACTATTGTGCGTATACATCTACAATTTCATCCTTACTTTGCTCATACAAATTTCATTCACCAATTTTCTCCAGTTTTTTTTTTTTAGTTGTTGTTGTGCAATTGTATATTATATTGTTCAATATATTAACTACTATGATGATGTTCCCAGGTTGAGGGTGTTTTGGTTGCAGCGAATGTGTACTCGACCCCTTTCGAGCCGGTATGTTCCAAATGCAACTCTCATTCTTCTGCTTCTTCTTTCAAAAGTGATGATACAATTGATTGTCTATGATGCAGTAAAAAATGTCCTTAATTATATAGACATTGCCTCAATGCTTCCATCCAAACTGTCGAAAACACAACCATACATTGTGTTGAAATATTGTAACTGCAAAGAGTATTTTAATTATTATTTATGTATTATTCATTAGATCGATCTCCTTTTGTGGATTGATCATGTCGGGTATTGTAAATGACCAAATCCCCTTTTGCGAATTGGTCAAACTCTAATTGTAATAGGCTAAATAAAAAGTCGGCCCTAGAATATATTAAAGTGGTTATAACCACCCAGAATGAGAAGCGACCTAGCCAAAATATATTAAAGTGGTTATAACCACCCAGAATGAGAAGTCGGCCCAACCAATGAAATGACACCCCAGTTCAGTGCCTGCCAGATTGTATAAATAAGAAAGGCTAGTGCCTCATTTGTACACACACTTGATCAATTTGGAGCTGCAACTGGAAAAGAAGAGAGAGAGAGAGAGAGAAGGAGGTACTATAGCAATAGGTAATGTTAAAATCCTATTAAATTTGTCAATTATACCCTAAATTTTTTTTATATTTTTTTTATTTGATTTTTTTTATAAAAACAATATATTTATTTATTTTTCTAATCTCTTATAACAAATTATTCATTGGCTAAAACCATCTTGATATGACATTAATCCCTTGTTGTGTTCAATTTTTTAAAATCTATTTGTTAGAGTTAAAAATCAATTTATAAATAAAAAACTACAAATTTTATGATTAGCTAGTAGGGACAATGCTTGTTCCCTGACATTGTGCACGACAGTCAAGGGACGCTGGAGTCAAGGGTAGGTGTAGTCGATACCTTGTAAAGTGGCGACCTGCATGCATCTAAGCATATTGCATTTTCCAGCCATTGATGAAGTTTTTCTTCCACTCACCTTTGAGTCCATTTTCATAAGGTGAGCCTATTTTCCTCTAATCCATTGTTGCTTTCCTTTCACAGCCTAGCTCGGATGGCATGGCAAGATATCAAGTCAGGCCATTATCAGGTAAGTTAAAGGAAAGCTCGAGTCGATTTCATGCATGAAGTACATGTCGACATAATTGCCCCGCAAGCTTCCAAACATGAAGTACATGTCGATGTAACCACGCCGCAGGCTTCCAACCAGTTCTGAGTTTTCATCTCGATTGTTGAGGTAAGAATCTTAAGCTCGATCACATATTTGCACCTAGATTTGTTACTTGCTTTACTGTACCAACTTATGCATTGCTAAACAATTCATATGTTTGTAGAGTTGTGCAATTCATATGTTTGTCAGATAAAAATCTCTGCAGACACACATAAAAATCTCTGCAAACACCCGTATCACATAGCGCTGTATAAGTGAGTCACTTCCACGGGCTTTACCCTAAACCAAAATCAAAACCTCCAGTGTACAACCACTAAGTGTTTAATGGAAGCCGACAGTAGCTGCTACAAATCCCGAATGTAATGGCCTTAATATCCATGTCTTACATTGGATATTGGAAATGAACTAATAAATATTTCCATGGCAATCGTTTAATATCCATGTCTTACATATACAATGAGCTAAGACAATGTGCTTTGATTATTTACTTAGTTATGAAAAAATTGATAGTGATGTATATACAATGAATTAAGACAATATGTTTTGATTGTTTATTTATGAAAAAATTGAAAGTGATGGTTATTGGGAGTCTTCTACATATAAGATCTATCAATATGTATTATGGTTATGGAGAAGATGATAAAATAATAAAGAAAATATTTTTTTTAAATTTAATTAATTTATCATTGAAAATATCTAAGAAAAAAAAAAATGTATTTTCTTATAAAATATATTTTCAATTATAAAATTATATTTTATTTTAAAAAATTGAAAATAAATTTTGCCAATGTATTATTACTATGTTATTTATACTAATTTTTTAATTAAAAATAATTTTAATAATGTATTATTACTATGTTATTTATACTAATTTTTTAATTAAAAATAATTTTAATATAAGTATATATTTTCTATTATTAATTTTATTATTTTTATTTAAAAATAATATTTGATTTTGTTTTATAATTTTCATTATCCATCTTATATTTTAATTTAAAAATTAATTTTTATCTCAACACTTAATCATAATGGATTTATAAGCATTTGCTATTCTTCCTACTTATTGTTATCGTATTGAACAATGTTTTGTATATAGGAATTTCTTTGCTGCCGTTGATCCTTTGATAGAATTGTACACATGCTTTATATAACTTAATTTTTTTTTTCTTTAATAGTCAAAATGGGTAGCAATCATCATGTGTGATTCTCTTGTGAAATCATATGCTAGCTTATATACATAGCATCCTTAAATAGAATGGTCATGATACTTGCTTGTTATGATTTACTTATACCTAGTAGCTTACTCTGAACTATGAATTAATATCGTTTAGATTGATTATTTTTATAGTAGATGCTTTATTTCAGGTAACAATGAATTTTAGTAATGGTTGTTCAACATATTTGAAAAATGGAACAAAAAAGGGTTCTCTATCTTGAAGTGGAATATATTTTCATTTAACACAACAATAAGTTTTATATTATCATTAATATTATTATTTTTATTTGAAAATAATGTTTGATTTTGTTTTATAATTTTTATTATCCATTTTATATTTTAATTTGAAAATTAGTCTTCATGTAATTTTATAAGCATTTGCTATTCTTCTCCTATTATTATCATATCATATTTAACAACACTTTATTTTAAGTAACAGCCAATGAAATAAAAGTTGTTCAATATATTTAAAAAATGGAATGAAGTATATATGGGATATATCTTCAATTAACACAATAACGAATCATATTAAAGCACAATAACAAATCATATTAAAGAGGTAGGGAAATTATAATATTTTCAAAATTGTTATATAATATTAAATAAATTTAAATAAATATAATTAGTTTATAAAATATTTATACATAATTTATATAAAAATAAATTCTACAAAAATATTTTAGAAATTCATAATTTAAAATAAAAAATTAGAAATTTTAAGTATTTTAAATTAAGAAAATATATTTTAAGAAATAAAAAAAAAACATATTTATAATTAATTTATATAAAAATTTAAAATAAGTGAAAGGTTAAATCAATTTTAAACTAAAAAAACTTAGACTAAAACTAAAAAAAATTAAAACTAAAATATATATATATTTTTAAAGAGAACATCATTTTTTATATAAACATGACAATAAATTTGGTACTAGAAATCATTATTTTTACATAAATTTGATTTTTAGTATTAGAAGCATTATTTTTTAAATAAAATTGATAATAAATTTGGTATTAGAAATCATCATTTTTACATAAATTTGATTTTTGGTAAAAAAATATCATTTTTTACATAAACTTGACAATAAATTTGGTCCTATAAATCATCATTTTTATATAAATTTGAGATCTATCTTTAGGTAAGTCAAAGTTAATTTAATTTAAAATTTAGCCTCACCCTAAACCCTATCTCAAATTACTGGGGATAGCACAATTTAGTATGTCTCAATACTTCACAATAAACTAAAACTAAAATATGAAGCATTATTTTTCTGCATAAATTTGACAATAAACTAAAACTAAAATATTGTTTGTAAATTTAATAAGCATTTTTTACATAAACTTGACAATAAATTAAAACTAAAATATTTTTTGGTACTAGAAAGTATCATTTTTACATAAACTTGACAATAAATTTGGTATTAGCAATCATCATTTTTACATAAATTTGAGGTCTATCTTTAGGTAAGTCAATGTCAATTTAATTTAGAAATTAGCCTCACCCTAAACCCTATCTTAAATTAGTGGAGATAACACAATTTACCATAAGCGAAAATCAATTTAATTTAGAATTTAGCCTCACCCTAAACCCTATCTCAAATTAGTGGAGATAGCACAATTTACCATGTCTCAAAACTTCACAATAAACTAAAACTAAAATATGAAGCATCATTTTTCTACATAAACTTGAAAATAAACTAAAACTAAAATATTTTTTGTAAATTTAATAAACATTTTTTACATAAACTTACAATAAATTAAAACTAAAATATTTTTTGGTACTAGAAAACATCATTTTTCCATAAATTTGAGGTCTATTTTTAGGTTTTCTAACATAAAATTGAGATCTATTTTTAGGTAAGTCAATTTAATTTAGAATTTAGTCTCACTCTAAATCCTATCTCAAATTAGTGGAATCAGTGAAGATAGCACAATTTACCACTCTCAAAGATTTATTCCCTACCAAATATGTTGAATAAGAGTGAGAGGATTTCAAATTTGAATCTAAATATACCAAATATGTTGAGTAAGAGGGTACCAAATTTGAATCGAAATATACCAAATATGTTGAGTAAGAGGGTTCCAAATTTGAATCTAAATATAGGCACATTAAGTGAATGAATAAGTAGCAATATGAACTATATGTTAAGTAAGAGGGTTCCAAATTTGAATCTAAATATAGGCACATTAGGTGAATGAATAAGTAGCAATATGAACTAATTATTTTTACTGTTGTTGTGTTTTTTGTTTTTATTTATTTTTAATATATCTAATTTTTACTAATTCCATATCTAGTTTAAATGGTCACTATTTTTGTGTTTTTTGTTTTTATTTATTTTTAATATATCTAGTCTTTAGTAGTTCCATATATAGTTCAATGAAATGCTAGCTATTAAGAGTCCCTTTGAATACATATTATATTATCCCTTCATGGAATATAGATCGGTTCTTTATGTTAATGTGTGAAAATAAATGTCAATGTGTAAAAATAAAGAAGACAACATAAAAGATATATCTACAACAAAAACATAATGCTAAATATATTAACATTAACTTTGTTTTTGTTTATTTTTAATATATCTAGTTCTTAGTAATTCCATATATAGTTTAAATGGTCATCATTGTTGTGTTTTTTGTTTTTATTTATTTTTAATATTGTTGTTGTTTTTATTTTTATTTATTTTTAATATATCTAATTTTTAATAATTCCATTCATTTCAATGAAATGCTAGCTATTAAAAGTCTAGCTATTAAAAGTCCCTTTGAATGTAGATTAATTCTTTATATCAATGTGTGAAAATAAAAAAAAACAACAAAAAAGATATATCCACAACAAAAACACAATACAAAATATATTAATTTTAATATCTAGTTTTCTTAAACACAACAACAAAAGCATTCTATGTTACAACCTATAGGGCTACTACTAATTCCAAACCTTCATTTATTTGATTTAACTTAACTACTCTATTTTTTATTTAATTTAATTACCTAAGGTAGGTAATTTCAGCATTGCTGCTATTTATTTACCTTGTTTATTATATTTTCTTTGGTAAAAATATCTTGCATAAGTCTTCCTTCACTTTTGATAGAACAATGAAATGAGGATTTCTTTATCTCAGTTTTACAATACTAATGAAAATATTCCACAAATTTTTGGTTTCTATTTTTAATTCATTAATGATTTTTTTTTTTTTTTTTTTAATTCAATTTCAATTCTAGGTGTATAAAAAAACAAACATGTCACAAAAGAAGATTCATACTTCATTCAAAGAATAAATAGTAAACCCATAGAGAGCATATTTCATTCAAAGAATAACTATAAACCTTGATACATATTAATTTGTGGAGGTTCATACTTCCAAATGTATTTGTAGAGGTTTTCATTGGAGTTCTTAATTAACCGAAGTGTTCCAGAAATGGTGTGCTATCTAATATATGATGTGCTAATGATAAAAGAATCTTTGAATTCCATTTTGATAAAAGAACCTTTGAATTATGTTCTAAGTCATGTTTCATTTGTTCGAATAAATAATGTGTCTTTTTGTCATGTTGTTTGTAGTTATATGCATTTATCAAGGTGGTTGGTTCAAAGGAAAATAATAATAATGTGGTAAATTGAAGGAAGATTTAATACTTCTGATATCTAATAATGTAAATCATGCACAAATGAGTACATACAAAACCAATAATGAAGACAGAGATCATTTAGAAATAAGGATCTTATGGGATCACTTGAAATATTTTGAGATATTGTTGTGGAGATGGTTGAACCAACTATCTTGTTATGACATATTTGTTATGGTCACCTAGTGCTATATAAAGCGACCTTATTTACTATATTAAAAGAGAGAGATATACGATATGTGAGGAATCAATACAATGTGTTCTTATGATATTTGTGTTCTTATGGTGCAATTTTGTGTGTCAATGGAATTTTATGGTTGTGTGCATATTCTCAACATTTGATATCATAGCTACAATGGCTATGGTGATGATGTTGCAATGAGAATGATGAACACGTGACCATGATGAACCTATTGAAGAAGAGTTGCAGCTAACAAGAGACAACCAACAATGGAAATTCACACAATCCAATGAGAAGAAATCATTGAAGGGGAAATTCGTTGTTTTTGGAGTGAGTTCTGGTAAAATTAAGAGTTCTCTAAATCATTATTTACCTATTTTTAGTGATTTCAGTTGTGTTGAAAAGTAGATTCAAAGGAAAAATGTTGTTGCATTTTCAACATTCATTTTTTTTAGATGTTCATCCCATACAAAAGAATAGATTATATGTAATCATAGGATATGCAGTCATCAAAATGAAGACTATGGTAATTATACACAACCAAATTGGGCATATAGTATAGAATTGGAAAGATATCTTATATATCTATCAAATTCCTCTCCATATTGACTAAAAGGATCTACTTTGAAGGAGAAAATATTGATGAAATAATCCACCAAAAATGGAAAAATGGATCTACTTTGAAGGAGAAATTATTGATGAAATAATCCACCAAAAATGGAAAAATGAATGTTGCAAGTGAATAACATGTTTTTCTCAATGTAGAAACTACTTTTTCCTGAGATAACAATTGCAAATAGAAAGATCAAGCAATTATTAAAATGGTCATGTTTCATTTTTTCAATTGACTTCTTGATTAGTGGATTTTTTAATCATTTTCCAAAGATACATTGAAACAACTTCATGCAATATTTGCAGATTGTACACATAGATTTATGGCAATGTGAAGGTGTCTTCAAGTTTAGCCTCAAAGGGATTTTTAATAGGTTCTCTCAGTTTTTTAGTCGTTGTTGAATTCATATAATTTAATGGATTTAGTGATTAAGTCACGCATGTCAGTTAAAGAGTTTTTGTGATTTAGTGATTGATGTAAAAAGTCAAAGCCAAGTTTAGCCAAGCTAAGTCTATTGAGTTAAGTCAAATTCAAAATAGTGAAAATCAAGTCCAATTGAATTAATTTTTTGTTTTGATGAAACACTAAGGGTGCATGATTGGTGGTACCCATTTCCCTCAGAGTTTCTATGTTTAAAAGAGAGGGTGCATGATTGGTTGTAACCTATATTTGTTGTGTTGATTCTTTGACAAGCGAGTATGAATAATTTTCCATTTTAAATGGGTATAATAGGAAAACATATGCAAAATGATAATCATGAAATTGAACTACTTCAACAAGATCTTGATGATGCTTTCCAAGAGATTCACACAATACATAAATTTAAGGATTCCATAATGGGAAAAGTCATTAAATTTATAATAAGTGATAACAAGCTCTACCAAGAATTTGTTGGTTTCACTACACATTGCATAAGCGAACTAGTAGAAATGTTGGAATCATTGGACCAATGGGAGATTGATATTTTAGAACTTCATGATAAGAAAGATCAAATGATAAAATCATTGAAGCAAGAGTTGTTGGAAAAGGAAAATGCATTGCTAGCATTGGAACATGAAGTGAAAAAATTGAATCAAGAAAAGGTAATGTGTGATGCAATTTGTGAAACGAGTGATTTTCTCTAATAAATTGATAGTTTTTGTGAAACATGTAATTTGGTTGATGCTAATAATAATGATATGCATGTGTCTCTCTCATGATATGAGACTCATAATGATGATCCTGGTGATATTTCTGAAGGTGAACCTCATATTGAAGATGATGATATTGGTTATTTTGGAAATCATACTAAAGGAATTGGTTCCAAAGTCATGAATAAAATGGGTTTTGATGGAAAGAGTTTATGCAAAAATTGTGCAAAAAATCTATAATCCCATAGAGATATGTATATGAGAAACAAATGAAGGTCTTGGTTATGAAGGTCACACAATCAATGGGGATACCAAGTTTGTAAAAGAATAAATGTTGACATAAGGTGAGATATATACAAGTAGCAATGTAATGAACCAAGTGCAGAAGTAGGAGAAATATTGCAGTCATTGTGGCAAAATAAGACATGTAGAAGCTAAGTGTTGGAACTTGCTTCCTTGTAGTATTTGTGGCTTTATTAATCATGATCATCACACATGTTGGGAAAGACAAATTCCAAAACCTCACATATAGGTACATTGTTGTTGGATAGATGTACATGAATGACAAAAAGTTACTTTTATGTTGAAACTATTCTACAAGGTAAAATATTCCAATGTACAACATCATATCTCACGTTAT
>JASDQU010263119.1:0-14317 GCA_032191745.1 Picea mariana | reverse complement strand
TCCTCTAAGATTCTTTAATGTTTTGGGAATTGGCCAGTCCATCATGGCCTTAATCTTGTTAGGGTCTACCTTGACACCTTCATGAGATACAATATGACCCAAATACTCTACCTCCTTGTTGGCAGCCAATTAAAATTTTTCTACTGTCTTATAAGCTGCCTACACCAATGTTTTGCAAACCTTGATTTTTTGTCGCAATTCTCAAATGAAATGACACTTTTATTTTTGCGTTGTTCGCACACTTATTTTTGTTTTTGTTTTCACGACTGTAAGAATGAAAAATTGATCTTTCGAAGTCGCATTAAAATCATTATGGAATTTTCGTTATCATTCTTGACGATATGCCCATTGCGTTTACATTTTATTTATCATTATGCAGTTGGCAAAACCCTTTTGGTCTGTACTCATTTGAAATTCTTTGATTGATTATGTATTTTCGTTTCATGAGTGATTGGTTTGGGATGCATTGGCGATTGGTTACACATGTTATTTGATCATTTCACTTTGCACATTGGCTTCATAAAAGCACATAGGTGTTATGCTTAAACCCTTGATATATTATCATTTAATATGACACCTAGTTCGTGTTATCAAAACTGTTGGCATATCGATTATGTGAAAAAGCATTGGTATTATGGTTTAAACCCTTGGTGTGAATCATTCTATACACCGCATATCGCATGGTTAAACACTTGGTATTCAGTTCAATTCATGTGTTTGGTTTTAAAACTATGATAACCATTGCTTTCACGAGTGATTAATACTTTCCATTGATTTCATTAATTGGACAACTGACATAATTGTTAAACTATACAATAGTGGGTTGAACAGCTATAAGAGCTGGTGGTTGTACCATTGTTAATGACTATTGGTAATAGCTCCACCACCTTCTCACAATGCAATTAATGTTACTCCTATCTTTGTTTCACCTCTGTTGGCTCAGGTAAGCCTTCAAGCGTTTTGTTCCTGTGTAGTTCACCGTGTGCTCAACTCCATGGCACTGGTGGTGCGAATTGACCCAAATGGCAGTCAAGCTTTGTTACTCTTTGATAACACCCGCAAGGATTTACAAGATAATGGTTGGCTCACCTTTGTACAATGGTTTGAGGGTTTTAACATGTTTGTTGCATAGCAGTTCGCCCTGACTTTTGATGGCTGTAGAGCCAAAGTGGGCGACATTCAGGTTAAGCTAAGTGAACAGTTCATTAGCTCTGCCACCGGGTTAGCATCCATGGGCCAACGATGGTTTAAAAATTCTAAAGTGGAGGAGGTGCCTTGGACACTATTGTTCATCTCACGAAAGGTCACATCCTGTGACAAAGGTATGTCGATTTCCACGCTTAAACCAAGATGGCATGACCTTTTGATGGTGGTTAAACAATTCATGACCTGTGAGGGTCGGTATGGACTAGTTTTTCTCTACCACCTTCGTTTTTTAATGAATTTTATGGGTTATCCATTGAATATGCGTTTTTATTTCTAGCGAAGTCTTTATAAAATGGCTAAGAGGTTTAAAAGAGAAAAGGTCAATAGTATCTTGTTCCACCATGGCCTAATCAGACTCATCGTTGTTCATCACTTAAATCTCCATGGTGATAGTTGGCAAGCTTTTATCTCTCGGAATGGTTTTGTTGATACAGATCCCGTCCAAGTCGACAAGCCTATGGTTAGTGAAACCAAGGTCGAGCCACCCGTTCCCTTCCATTTCCTACTACCCTCTCCTAAACCCTCGGTCGACCTGATATTGACTTACCCGACGTTATAACTGAGAAGGCTAAGGCTATAAAAAGCCTGTGAGCAAAAAGGTCAAGGGAAACCCTACTGTTGATGGCAAAGGTAGAAAGAATGCTTGGCTTATCTCGAGACTGGCTAGAAATAAAACTAAACCTAATGGTGAGCAGAAGACCATAGTCCTCAGTGAAGACTCAGACTATGACATCAAACTCTTCCTAGCTAGTGAATACCCTTACTCTCAAGGTTTGTGCTCTGAGCCACCCTATGATTTCATTTCTAATTTCCCCCCGTGCCTAAGGAACAATCCCAGTTACCCAGGGATCAAATTACCTAATGAAACCCTCGGTGATCCTCCCAAACCCTCGACTGTCAGGCAGTTGTCATGCAACCAATGTGATGTGTGGTTGGAACGATACTATACAGACGTTCCCTTACTTCAATCAAAAATCAAAGCATTGGAAAACCAAGTTACAATGTTGACCAGCCAAAGGGACAAGCTTCAAGAAAATGATAGGAAGCAGAAAACCACTGGTTCCATCGTTTTTAGGAATGTCGAATCGGCTACAGCCGTCGTCAATTCCAAAATGTCATGATCAAGTTATCTTCTCGTCATCCAGGTATGAATTTCGATATCATTTTTGTTTTGTGGATTGCTAGGATTAATATAATGATTTGAGTTTGGTTTTCAAATAGCTCTATCCATCATTCAAAATGACTCTGACATAGTTTTGTGAATCTTGTACATTGCTTTCATTTTTGATAAAATTAAATGACGTTATGATTTGGTTACACGATTTGGCCATGCCCAGTTTAGGAATTGTTCGGTTTTCATTACGTTTGATTCATTTTCCTGTTGGTCTGAGTTAACGAAATCAGTAGTGTTTGTTTTTTATTGGATTTTGTTTATATCGGATCTGAACATGAGGTTTTTTATGCTAAAATTAGAGCACGACTATGTTTTGATTTGATTTGATTTCCTTTTGGTTGGATATTAACAACTTTGATTTAGTTATTGTGATTTGATTGTCGAAACGATTTCATAAGATTGAATCAGCTTGGTAATTATGATGCAGTTTATCAAATTGGGAAAACGACTCTGTTTTGTCAACATTTTCGTTTGGATTTAGATTATATCGGCACTGATTCTATGGTATGATTTTGGAACGGTTTCATGACTTTGATTGTTATGATATTTTAATATTTTATGTGATGTAATCTTCTAAATCAGGAACACAACTTTGTTCAACCCCAATTTGGAAAGAATGACTCTGTTTTGTATGAAAATGATATTCTCATTTAGCCTGTGCAAACGATATCTTCGTCGAAATAATCGAGCTATGTTGATTCATAATGACTATGTCAATCTTAAACTATTTGATTTGCTCTTGTTTGGATTGAATTATTTTTATGAGTTGAATTCGCATCGAAAATAGACTTGATGATGCTCTATTGATTTCAATTTTCAAAATGAGTTTGTTAATCCAAATCGACTTATGTTATCTCTATCAAATTCGTATGGCAAAATTTGGTTAATAGTTTGTTTTGAAATGAATTCAAGTAATGATTTCATGGACTCGCCCCCAATTGGTGACAATGAGCGATTAAACGAATCCCACAAACCCTGTTATCAATCGATCGAATCCATTTTGATTTCGTTTACATACCAGTTTTGATTCAATTCGTTAATAATATGGATCGTTTGTTGTGTTTAATATAGTGCAATTAATTTGAAGAATACGACCCTGTTAATTCGGTTGGGATTCGAAGTGATCTGTGGGTAGATGAAGCAATTTTTCTATTGATTTCAATTTGTCCATGAATCTATTTCACTGTTGTCGGTTATTCAATACGATCCCGTTTATCCAAATTGGTCAAAACAGAGTGTATCTATCTCTGTCATCATTTGATTTAGTTTTTTCAAATTGCATACAAGTGTTGACTTGAATGAGTCTTTTTAGCAATCAAATATATTTTGATAATTTGAATGCATTTTTTTTTTGAATTGATTTTAATGTTGATTCTGTGTCTGATTTAGACCAGCTACAGAATCACAAGATTCTGTAGCTAGTTTATAGAATTATATTTTTATCATTTTTATCAACAAAATATCCTCCTAACTTGTCCATTTTTTACTCTTTTCAGGTACATCCAAATTGCATTGAGCATGCTGGACAGTCTAGGAGATATTTGTGTGATTTAGTTTTTATTTCAGGTTCCTAGTTTAGTCAGACTTGGGATGTTATCCCAGATTTTCGGTAAACAGTTTGATAACTTCCACAGGGATGTTTTACCTTGTGGAAGGTCTTTAATACTTATTATTTTGTGTAATAAGGGGAATCCTCACTTGTGGGAGAACCAGGCTATGGATTTCTAATACAAACTGAGACAAGAGTTGATGTTTTGCTACAACTTTCTCTTTCATAATATCAATCTTTTGTTTCAAGTTTATGCATGTCAGTTTGCAGTTGATTATAGACTACTTTAGCTATCATAATCTATTGAAGGATGATGTGATTTGATTAAAGTATTATCCATATCTGATTTCCTTCATCATTTTTAAAAGTACAACAATTGTTTGGTTTCAGTTAATGAATCACAGATTTCTCTTCTTCGTTAATTGAATCATTTTGTATAGGTCTTTGCATACAGGTTTATCTAACTGTGAAGATTTATAAATCATAAAATTGTTGTAGCTTTTATGTCTTGTTTGTCCTGTAATTATATTGAAGAGCACAACAACTTCCTGTTTACGAGAAGCTAGTGGATAATTCGGTGCGGGTTTCCTCCCTCCGATCAGTTGAGACAATCATTACATACAGGACAAACCTAGAGAATTTCTTCAGGTTAATTTGTCATTTATTTGATAATTAATTTGTTAGTATAATTTAAGTAGTTTAGTTAGATATATTTGTAGTTTAGATTTGTAGTTAGAGTTAGTATATTAGTTGTTTAGTTTAGTTAGTTTTCAGTTTATGTCTTTTTCATAAAATCATAAAAATCAAAAAACAATAGCTCTCACTGTTTTAGGGCAGAATACAAATGAGTTTTTCAAGTTTTCATTCAAATCTGTGAATTGTTAATATTGTACATTTTGTGAATAAGATTTATTTCAGTTAGTAGTTAGATATTTAATTTCTTAGAGTTAGCATAGTATTAGATAGTAGATTAGAATAGTTAGATAAGTTTAGTTTGTTTTAATAGTATTTTTAGTTAGATTAGTTTATTAGTTTGTTTTAATAGTTAGTTTTAGTTAGATTAGTTAGTTTAGAATAGTTTTTCTTTTTGTTTTCTTAGGAATTAGATTGACTAACGGAGCCGCTAAACTCATCAAGGTGGTTCATCCCAAACGGCTTGGGTTATTAGAAAACCCCGGACCGGTTCCACTCTCCCAGTTGACGGACGGTCAATTTCACCCATCAACAAATGGTGTTAGAAGGAGGGCCTTAAATTAATTAATGGCACGAGGCGGTCGCAAGACTCCTCCACCACCTAATCGCTCACCTATAGTGACTAGAATCCATTCAAACGATAATATTCCCCTTCAAACAGCAACCACATCAACCGACGATCCACGGATCACTGTTGAGCCAACAACCCCTAATCCTATAGGTGGTGGCATACAAGAGATTGTTCGTCAATATCTTATAAGAAATCATAGTGCCTTGGCCCGTTTGAGGCAACCAAACCATCCGTTGGACCAACCTTTAGACTTCTCTGATATCAGAGAACAATTAGGAGGCACTAATCTCACTATGAATCCTACAGATCCAAACCTAAATCCTACTGTAGGAGGATCTAGAATACCTCCTTCACCACCTCAATCATCTCCTTCCTCTTCTGGAGGAGATTCCTTTGATGAAGGCAGTTCCCCTTCTCAGCCTTCCACACCCACTACCCCAATGGAAAATCAAAAAAAACCTGCTAGACCTTGGCTTGATCAGGATGTCATAGGTGTACCTAGAGCTCATCATCCTTTACCTAAACATTCGGAGAAATGGCTTCCCAAGTTTGACCCTGACTCAAAACAGATCGCAGAAGAACACATTCAAAAGTTTATGTTAGACATAAGACTCCGCAATGTCGAACATGAAGACGTTGTCTGTAGGTTTTCCCCCTATACTTTCGATGGAAATGCATCTACATGGTACTTTGCCCAGCAACCCCATACCATCGTGTCTTGGGAAAAGTTTGAGTCATGATTTTTGGAAAATTTCGGAGACGGTAAGCCTCCGGAAGTCCTAGTCATGGGCCTTTATAGCTTAAGAATGAACCCAAAAGAAAAAGTTAAAGACTTTAATCAAAGATTCTTGACACTTAAAAACCAAATCCCTACAGATTCCATGCCTGCCGAGAGTCTTATAATAGCATACTACACTAAAGATTTGCATCAAAGTATAGCTATTTGGGTTAAACGATCCAAGAAAGCCACGTTGTTAGAAGCCTTCGAAGAGGCCAGTCAGATTGAAAAAGACATTCTTAGTCTTAAAGACTCTACTAGCAATGAAACAAAGACTAGTTCTTCTTCCAAAAAGAAGATCGAAATCCTCCCTAGACCTACTCAAAGTAAAACACAGCTTGAAAGCTCAGATTTAGAAAACTTAACTAAAGTTGTTCAAAAACTGTCAAATCAAGTTATAGATTTGAAAAGGTCAACCAAAGAATCTTCCTCGAGAAAAGGACCTTACAAACCCCCATTCCAGAATCCTTTTCCTGCCAACCGACCTAATCCAACCATCGAAGGGCTTAATCTAGAAAGTCTGCAATGTGCCCTTCAAACAATTCTAGAAGCCCAGGATAACTTGATACGTCTTGAGATTCTTGAGGAGGTAGTTGAACAAGAGACAGTTCAAGAAGAAGAGTCTTCTCCAAACATTTTTGGACACTTCTCAGATAGCATCTTACAAGCTAACTTCGAGACAGTTCATCCTTGTAATACCAGGAGTAAGACAGCCAACAAACCTTCTACCGAAAACACTACAACTTCGCCTCCAAAGCAATCTAAACAAGTTGAGACAAAACAGAGTAATGTGAACCCCAACTTAGATTATGATGTAGTTGAAGATCTTAAAAAGTTGAGAGATAACATTTCTATTTATGAGTTATTGAAATTTCCATTTCTGCTACAAAAAATGTTACAGAATATCTCAGAGAATGGCAAAAATGGTAATTCAAGTGGTAACAAGGTTGTGCAGAACAAAGTCCCTCAGAAGACTTCCACTAAAAACCATATTGATCCTCAAGATAAAGGAAGCCTTCCTGTAAGTAATGTAAATAATGTAAATAGTGTAGATAAAGTAGCTTTAGAAATTGCGAGTAAAAAGCCACAAGCTACCACCCTTAGTACTCACAAAAATGTACCTCCATTTTTGTTAACCTTCAAAATCTTTAATAGAAACGTGAATAATTGTATGGTAGACTCCAGAGCGTCATCCAATGTGATGCCATGGTCTGTTTTCCAAAATATTAACACCGAAGTCAAACCCTCCACCTTAAAAATCATACAACTTGATCGGACAAATGTTAAAGTTATAGGCGAACTAAAGAATGTGCTTATTAGATTATCGTCTAACTCCAAGGCTCATTAGGTTATTGATATAATTGTTGTGGATATTCCAGAAGTGTATGGTCTGTTTTTAAGCAGGGACTGGTCCGAGCAGCTACATGGCTATTTCGCGACAGATTGGTCTCACCTATGGCTTCTAGAGAACGACAAGCCTAATAAGATCAAAGTAAATCATGAGCACTACCTTAAGTTCACAGTCACAGATTTGAATGATCCCAACGAACCATTTACACCTTCTATTGGTTCACCCAAAGTACAAGGGATGGACACCTTTTTCGGCAATTTCATGGCCGAGGCTTCAACTATCACCAATCCAGAACAACAATCCGAGATTGTAGCATATGTGCAGCCAACAACTTCTACGCAACGGTCTCATGTACCCGATGGAAATCAAATGTGGTCTCTTTATTTCGATGGGTCAAAGTCCAAAGAAGGAGCTGGAGCAGGTTGCGTCATTATTGATCCGACAGGTAACAAAACATTGATTGCATGTAGGTTGGAATTTGAATGTACTAATAATACTGTAGAATATGAGGCTTTACTGCAAGGTCTCAGAAAATCTTTGGATATGAACATTCAAAATTTGACCGTCTTTGGTGACTCTGAAATAGTGGTTAGACAGGTGAGAGATTCTATCCACTGTCTTTCTCCGCATATCAAAAGCTACCAATCCGAGGTATGGAATTTAATGAATAAATTTTCTGCTTTCAATATAAATTCTATTCCTAGATTGAATAACTCTGAAGAAGATCTATTAGCTAATGTAGCCTCTAAACTTCTTCCTGCAGAAGGCCTGTCCCCAGACGCATTCTCCGTCGAGCTGTTGTTCCGGCCATCCGTTCCCGACAACATCACGAACTGGAGAGTATTTGACGACGATAACAGATTATTAGCTTTCTTCACATGGAAGAAACTTTTCAAGGCGCAGTGATAGACAAACGCCCACACGACGACAATTTGCGCGATTTCACGGTAATACTAGATCCGATAGCTCCTGAATCGTCATCAGACATGGTAAACTCGATCCCTAAATCTGTAATTAGATTAGAGAAGTTTTACGATCTTCAAGATAAATTTAAAAAGTTGGTCAATTGTAAAACCAATAGTTCCTCATTATCATACGAAAAAGTAAACTTAGGAACTAATGAAAGTCCTCAGTGCATTAATCTAGGGGTAGGTTGTTCTCAGCAAGAAAAAGTTACATTTATTAAATTGTTCAAAGAATTTAAATATGTCTTTGCATGGACGTATGATGACTTTAAAAATTTTGACCCTAACATCATACAGCATGTCATCCCTATGAAGCCCCAAACCTTACCCTTTCAACAAAAACTAAGGAAAATGCACCCCAAGCTCGAACCTACTGTTCAAAAAGAATTGAATAAGCTCCTAAATGCTAAGATAATTTTTCCTGTTAGGAACACTCAATGGGTTTCTAACCTTGTCCCAGTCCAAAATAAAAGTGGGGAAATCCGACTGTGCGTCGATTTCCGGAACCTTAATAGAGTGTCTGACAAAGACAACTATCCTATCCCACCCATGGAACAGATCCTTCAACAGGTATCTGGTTCTGAGAGGCTATCCTTACTAGATGGTTTCTCAGGATACAACCAAGTCCTGATGTCTACATCAGACCAACCTAAAACTACCTTTCGTACCCCGTGGGGCACTTATGCTTATCGAAAAATTCCCTTTGGATTGATTAATGTAGGTGCCACTTTCCAAAGAGTAATGGACATTGCTTTCTGAGGCTTAACCAATCAATCCATCGTATTTTAATTAGATGATGTTTCTATATTTTCTAAAAACAAAAATGATCATCTAGCTCACTTACGAGTGTTTCTACAACGATGTCGTAAATACGACATCTCCTTGAATCCTAAAAAGTCCATCTTTGCAGTAGAATAGGGTAAACTCTTAGGATTCATTGTGTCTAGTGAAGGGATGATTATCGACCCCGATAGGACTCAATTCATCGTGAAACTTCCCCCTCCTACATCCAAAAGATCTATGCAGTCTTTCTTAGGCCAGATTAACTTCGTGAGGAGATTCGTCCCCAGTTTCTCTGAAATGGTCGGGCCTTTACAGAATCTAATAAGGAAAGACACCCAATATCACTAGGGACCCCTAGAAAATCAAGCTTTTAATGCAATAAAGAAGGCCATAATAGACGCTCCATCTCTCATGATCCCGGATTTTTCTCAGGACTTTACACTCTACACTTTTGCTTCTGACCGTTCCTATGCCGCTGTCCTAACCCAAAAGAATGTCGAGAACAATGAAGTACCCATTGCCTTTATGAGCTCCACTTTCAAAGGCGCTGAACTTAATTACCCAGCGGTGGATCAGCAATCCTATGTTGTTTTCAAAGCAGTTAAGCACTTCTGGTCCTATCTTTTGAAGTCAAGGACGAAAGTCATTGTCCCCTAGCCAGCCATCAGGAACCTATTAGTGAAGAAGGAACTAGGAGAAAAGAGGGCTAACTGGGTCACCTCCTTGCAAGAGTACGACTTAGAAATCACCCCAGCTCAGATAGTGAGAGGCCAAGGGCTATGCAAGTTAGTTGTTGATTCAACAGCAGGACAGCAAGAAGAAAGCGATGCGTCAAACCTAGGACAACATGATCAAAATTTAATCTGTTGCACACAAAACCCTGTCAGTCCTTGGTATGACGATATAAGATTCTGTCTTGAACATGGGTCAGCCCCCCATCACCTAGATCCCACTAAAAGAAGAGCGTTGAGATTAAAGTCTGCCTCCTTTCATCCGTTAATGGTATCCTGTTTTGTCAAAATTTTGACGACGTACTGATGCGTTGTATTGAAAAAGACGAAGCAGAAAAAGTCTTGCTAGAGTTGCATGCAGGAGAAGCTGGTGGTCATTTTGGTGGTGAAAACACTGCCCATAAGGTTTTAAGAGCCGGTTATTACTGGCCCACGCTTTTTAGAGATTCCCATGCCTTGTGTCGTAAATGTATCATTTGTCAGAAAGCATCAGGGTGGTTGCAAAAACCAGCCTTTCCTTTGCATCCCGTTTTAGTAGATTCTCCTTTTCAGCAGTGGGGCCTTGATATCATAGGTCCAATCAACCCCCCATCCTCACAACATCACAATTTTATCGTGACAACCACAGATTACTTTACCCAGTGGTCTGAAGCTACTGTGTTAAGAACTGTCAACACCACTCAGGTAATTGTCTTTCTAAATTTGAACATTATCACTCATTTTGGTATCCCTAACTGTTTAGTATTCGATAATGATTCTTACTTTTCCTCTCTTGAGATGAGCGAGTTCTCTTTGGAAAAATGAGTCAAACTAAAGTATTCTGCTAGCGATTACCCCCAGGGCAACGGATTGGCAGAATCGACAAATAAGAACTTGATTAAAATCATCAAGAGAACGGTGGTTGAAAATCACAAAAATTGGCACAATGCACTGTTAAATGCGCTGTGGGCTGATAGGGTAACACCAAAAGATGTTGTAGGTAACTCCCCCTTTTTTCTCGTTTATGGCAGAGAAGCAATTCTTCCACCTCACATTCTTCTTCCTTCGCTTCAGTTATCGCAGAAAATTCAAGAAGAATATTGTCCCCCTTTGGAAAACCGAATTAACGCTTTGATGAAGCTAGAAGAGGTAAGAGCCCAAGCTAAACATAAGTTAGATCAGCATCAACTATTGGTTAAAAGCTGGTTCGATTTTAACTCTGCTTCTGATAGGAATTTTGAAGTAGGTGATCTCGTCTTGAAATGGGACAAACTATATGAGGGAAAGGGAGAGCACACGAAATTTCAGAACTTATGGCTTGGACCGTTTTTAATTGCTGAAAAATTGGGTCCCAGTTCTTTTCGATTGAAAAATCTAGAAGGACAGCTTGACACCTATCCGGTGAATGGCCAAGCCCTGAAAAGATATTTTTCTTGATAACTACCCTTGTATACTATGTACATATTTTTCTTCTGTTTGTTTTTTGTTTTCTTTTTTTTTTTATTTCCCCTTTGAGTTTATCAGTTTGAGTTGCTGGAAATACCCATACCTGTATACTAAGCTATTCATATGAAGAAACATAAAATTCCTTCGCTAAAATAACTGCTGAGAGAATTGTACAAACATCAATGGTATTTTTCTGAAATTTATATCTGTGATTGGCAAAAGTCTGTTGTTTTAAAAGAAGTTGATTGATTTCGATCTCTGAGTAAATCTTGTCATGATCATCTATTATCTTTTTGCGTTGTCCCTATTCCTTAAGGGAATGACTTAGAAGATGTCTCCCTGCCTTACGAAGTCATTTTTGTAAATGAAACATCTCTGGATATTAATAAAGGACAGTTCTAAAACATTCTGATGAGGTCTGAAAAATATGTTAAAATATCATAATTTTCAGCGTCACCCCACTCAACTAAATATCTTTGAAAAAAAAATAAAATAAATTATTAATAGAGTTGTGGGAAGTGCTTGTAAACCCGCCGGGATGCTGAAAAAGACTGCTGGCAGCGGGTAAATGCATGCATGACGCCAAGACAACTTCATCGGGGTACTGAACAGGCCTGCTAGCAGCAAAGCAATGTCGGGTATATGAAAATTTGTAAATAAGAAACCTCTTAATGTCCTTTATTCTGATTTAGAACTTCTTGGCAGGATACAGATGTCAAAGTGGGTTAAATGGAAACCCTGTCGAGGCTATGGATGCATGCTAGTAGCAGCGGCTATGCCAACAATATTGGAGATTTTATCTTTAATATCGTGACTCACTGGTCTTAAGACTGTTACTAGTTTTCATCTTTTGAAACACTGTTGGAATAGATGGTTAATGATGATGTTTATACGATTTTCTGGTTGTTGTTTTTGAGTTGGAATTATCTTTGCTGTCCTAATCTGAATTTGGCAGAGATAACTGCTTCTACCAGTGTGTTTCCATTGTTGGCAGCCAATTAAAATTTTTCTACTATCTTATAAGCTGCCTACACCAATGTTTTGCAAACCTCGATTTTTCGTCGCAATTCTCAAATGAAACGACACTTTTATTTTTGCGTTGTTCGCACACTTATTTTCCTTTTTGTTTTCACGACTGTAAGCATGAAAACTTGGTCTTTCGAAGTCACATTAAAATCATTATGGAATTGTCGTTATCATTCTTGACGATATGCCCATTGCATTTACATTTCATTTATCATTATGCAGTTGGCAAAACCCTTTTGGTCTATACTCATTTGACATTCTTTGATTTATTATGTAGTTTCGTTTCATGAGTGATTGGTTTGGGATGCATTGGCGATTGGTTTCACATGTTATTTGATCATTTCACTTTGCACGTTGGCTTCATAAAAGCACATAGGTGTTATGCTTTAACCCTTGATATATTATCATTTAATATGACACCTAGTTCATGTTATCAAAACTGTTGGCATATCGATTATGTGAAAAAGCATTGGTATTATGGTTTAAACCCTTGGTGTGAATCATTCTATACACCGCATGTCGCATGGTTAAACACTTGGTATTTGGTTCGATTCATGTGTTTGGTTTTAAAACTATGGTAACCATTGCTTGCACGAGTGATTAATACTTTCCATTGATTTCATTAATCGAGCAATTGACATAATTGTTAAACTATACAATAGTGGGTTGAATAGCTATAAGCGTCGTCGGTTGTACCATTGGTAATGACTATTCTGCATGGCAGAAATAGATCCACCACCTTTGCACGATGTCATTAATGTTACTCCTATCCCTGTTTCACCTCTGTTGGCTCGGGTAAGCCTTTGGGCGTTTTGTTCCTGTGTATGATGCATTCAAACCCTGGCTCATTCACCATGTGATCGACTCCATGGCACCAGTGGTGCGAATTGATCCAAACGACAGTCAAGCTTTCTTACTCTTTGATAACGCCCGCAAGGATTTACAAGATAATGGTTGGCTCACCTTTGTACAACGGTTTGAGGTTTTTAACATGTTTGTTGCACAGCAGTTCGCCCAGACTTTTGATGGTTGTAGAGACAAAGTGGGAGACATTCATCTTGAGCTGAGTGAACAGTTCATTAGCTCTGTCACCGGGTTAGCAGCCACAGGCCAGTGATGGTTTAAAAATTCTAAGGTTGAGGAGGTGCCTTGGACACTACTGTTCGTCTGACGAAAGGTCACATCCTGTGACAGAGGTATGCCGATTTCCACGCTTAAACCAAGATGGCATGACCTTTTGATGGTGGTTAAACAATTCGTGACCTGTGAGGGTCGGTATGGACTAGTTTTTCTCTACCACCTTCATTTGTTAATGAATTTTATGGGTTATCCATTGAATATGCCTTTTTATTTCCAGCGAAGTCTTTATAAAATGGCTAAGAGGTTTAAAAGAGAAAAGGCTGATAGTAGCTTGTTCCACCATGGTCTAATCAGACTCATCGTTGTTCATCACTTAAATCTCCACAGTGATAGTTGGCAAGCTTTTATCTCTCGGAATGGTTTTGTTGATGCAAAGCCCGTCCAAGTCGACAAGCCTATGGTTAGTTAAACCAAGGTGGAGTCACCCATGCCCTTCCATGTCCTACTGCCCTCTCCTAAACCCTCGGTCGACCCTAATATTGACTTACCCGACGTTATAACTGAGAAGGTTGAGGCTATAAAAATCCTGTGAGAAAAAAGGTCAAGGGAAACCCTACTGTTGAGGGAAAAGGTAAAAAGAATGGTCGGCTTATCTTGAGACTGGCTAGAAATAAACCTAAACCTAATGCTGAGCAGAAGCGCATAGTCCTCAGTGAAGACTTGGACTCTGACATCAAACGCTTCCTAGCTAGTGAATACCCTTACTCTCAAGGTTTGTGCTTCGAGCCACCCTATGATTTCATTTCTAATTTTCCCCCATGCCTAAGGAAAAATCCCAGTTACCCAGGGATCAAATTACCTAATGAAACCCTCGGTGATCCTCCCAAACCCTCGACTGTCAGGCAGTTGTCATGCAACCAGTGTGATGTGTGGTTAGAACTATACTATACAGACGTTCCCTTACTTCAATCGAAAATCAAAGCAT
>JASDQU010263118.1:852-15504 GCA_032191745.1 Picea mariana | reverse complement strand
TGCATGAAAGTTATGTGGAGAAATATTCTTTGGATACTGATTTCAAAGAAGTATATGAAACTTTGTGCCACTCTAACCATGTTGAAGAATTGGATTACCATGTGCATAATAATCTTTTGTATCATCTTGGCAAGCTATGTATTCCACAAGGAGAAAGTGCAGTTGTTAATGTTGAGAATTTGAAATTGTATGAGCCTCCGTTGATTGATGATCATGGAGAGCATGTTCAGATTCCTTCTATAGATGATTTTTCCCCAGAATATCTTACAGAACTGCATGAAGACACCATCCGTGACAGGAGAATGCGAACTTCAAAACGAGGAAATGTGGAGTATCTTTGAGTTGGTCTTAAAGGAAAAAATCCAAGAAAATCCAAGTGGATTGAGGTTGGAAGGGTGAGGGAACTATGCCCTCATCTTCACATAGACTGAAAATAGTCTTTTGGAGGTCCAAAAGCTTCCCAATGGGGAGGTGTGATCAGGGGATCAAATTTTGCTCAAAAATTCAAAGTGTTCGGAATTGCTTCAAATCAAACGAGAACGTAGGCCTCGTCGTTGCGAACCCAACGCAACTTGTTTTATCTCAAATGGACGTCAGGAGTGAGAGATATCACGATCTGTTCGAATCGTTAAACAGGCAAAAAAAAGGACGTTGACTGTACAGTCCGTACAGGCTGACGTGGCAGAGTTCGTATGCTGATGTGGTAATTTTGGATTGGAAGATATGGTTGAATCGGAATGCAACACATGGAATCATTTTGGTCAATGGTAAGGTGCCACATGGTCCAGTCATGGGCTACCACATGGCACCCCTTTATTGGCTATTTGCTTGTTATTTAAAATTTTTATGTGGAGTCCATGGGATTCGAACTGGTGACCTCCCCCATAGTCCAAAGTCTTGGTAAGAGCCTCCCTACCAATGAACCCACATGTTGTTTCTTACTATATAACAATTTGTATTTAATTTAAGTTCAAACTATTGTAAATGTGGGCAGGGGTCAGGCTGGGGCTTAGCCCGAGCCATGGTTTTTTTTTGTGTTACTATGTGACCACATATCACATGGAGGGCGCGGGGTTGAGTTGTGTTTTGAATGGAGCCCCGGTCGCATGGTTTTATATATATGACCATACCCTTTGTAAAATAGTGCGCGGGGTTTTTAAAACATGTAGCCCGTGGTTATATACATAACCACATGTGACCACAACCGAGGGCGTGGGGTTTGAAACGGTTGAGTTCTGTTTCTAGCCTGAGGTCGTATGGATGACCCTCATGTACCTGAGAGCTAGGCGGTTAGGGGCTGGTGTGCCCATAACCGTCCTACAGTTCGCAATGTTGGCGCAGTTGCGTCCGGTGCTGGGTTTTTATGCTTTAAATAGCGTGTGTGCTAGGTTGCATGAAGAAGGGGTGCATTTTGTAGACGCAGAGACAACAAGATTGAAGGGGAGACTTCAAAGAATCCTAACTTCTTCATTTTTTGGCCAAACGAGGTGTCGAAAAAGCCCAGCTAGGGGTTTTTGGACGCTTTGAAGCCATTGAAGCAGTTTGTTGGTCAATTTGAGCATTGTAAAGCACATTTTTTGAGCACTTTGAGCAATTAATAATAATAATCCATTGGAAGATGGACCAGGAGATGTAGCCCAAGAGAGGGGTGAACTCCTTTATCACTTGCTGTGTTTATGTGCTTATGTTCATTGATTATGCTACTGTTTATTTGTGTCTTAAATGAGTAAATCCTATTAATATGTGTTGCAAAGTTGATCCATTTGATTTTAACACATAAACTTTACTTGCAAATATTTTCAAGATTTCAAGTCTTCTTCATTTTTAGATCAGTTATCTACGTCAGCAGCTACGTGCAAGATACCTTTTCGTTCCACTCTCCCATACACGGTGGAGGTGAAGTGCAGAGTGACTGTCTCGGACAACATCAGATACTGGTAGGTATTTGGGAACGATGACCAAATTGAAGATTTTCTACAATGTAAAAATGATTTTGAGTGTACAAACATAGACTTAGAAAATGATGATGAAAATGTGAATAAATCCAATTTTGGAAATGACGGTGTAAATAAAGTAGATTCAGAAGAGTTAGGTGAAGATGAGATAGAATCTGATGTTTTGCATTTAAAGAGTAATGTTTTTCCTAGGGGTTTAGTTCCATTAGAATACTTATTTGATTTTAATGATGTAGATAAAAAACCTAAAATTGAAGCCAGTGGGAAAGAGGTTGAAGATGTTAACGTAGGGACAGAAGAGAAACCCAGGATAGTAAAACTTTCCAAATCCTTACCCCCTGAGTAGAAACTCAAATACATTAAACTTTTCAAGGAATATTCAGATGAGTTTGCTTGGGGTTATGAAGATTTGAAGTCTTATGACACAAGCATCATACAACATAGGATCCCGTAAAATAATATCAAAAACCTTTCAGACAGAAACTTAGGAGAATCAATCCCAAGTTACTTCCCCTGATAGAAAAAGAAATAAAAAAGATGTATGATGCTAAAATTATAGTTCCCTTATGATTTTCCAAATGGGTTTCACAACTGGTCCCAACCTGAAAGAAATCTGGGGAAATCAGTCTTTGTATCGATTTCTGAAACCTGAATAAGGTTTCTCTCAAAGACAACTACCCATTTCCAAAAATGGACCACATATCACAAAAGGTAGTTGGATCCAACCAAATCTCTTTACTGGATGGTTTCTCAGGCTATAACTAGGTTCTCATTCACCCAGATGACCAAGAGAAGACAACCTTCACAACACTTTGGGGTACCTTCATGTACGTGAAAATGCCTTTTGAGTTGATGAACGTTGGGGTGACTTTCCAGAGAGTGATGGACATCATTTTTGTGGAAGAACTTGTCAAATTTATTTTCATTTATCTGGACGATGTAACTATTTATTCCCAATCCGATGATGAGAACTTACGACATCTCAGACGAGTGTTTGAGAAATGCAGGAAATTCAAGATTTATTTGAATCCTAAGAAAAGCCTTTTTGGATTAGAGGAAGGAAAAATGTTGGGGCACATAATCTCTAAAAACAAATTAAGATAGATCCCAGCAGAATAGAAGCCATTCAGAAATTGGAACACCCAAGGAATATTAAAGAATTACAATCTTTCATTGGAAAAATCAACTTTCTAAGAAGATTCATACCTAACCTGGATGAGCTTCTTAGGAACATCACCAACATGTTAAAAAAGGACACAAAAATAAAATGGGATTTTGAATCCAAACAGTCATTTGAACAAGTTAAACATGCACTCACACAAGCTCCAGTCCTGATTAGTCCTGACTTCACCAAGGATTTTTACCTTTTTTCTTTTGCTTTTGAACATACCATTGCAACAGTATTACTACAAAAAAACAACGAAGGGTATGAACAACCCATAGCCTTTTTCAGTAAATATTTAAGAGATGCTGCTTTGATTTATAAAATAATGGAGAAACAAGCTTTTGCCCTGGTAAAGGCTATAAAAGATTTTAGAGTATATATTCTCCATTCCCACACCATTGCATATGTTTCAAACCCAGTAGTAAAGGACATTTTAACCCAGGACAATCCAGACGGCAGAAGAGGAAAATGGATTTCTATCATTCTGGAGTATGACATAGAGATTAATCCTACTAAACTAATTAAAGGTCAAGGTCTAGAAAAGTTAATGGCTGAATCCAATTTCCATGCTCTTGATATTAATTTCTTATCTGCAGTAGATGAATAGGGAGAGCAGGCGACTCCAAGCGTGAAAGAGGTATTTTTGAACTCTCCATGGTACACAGACCTGATATTTGTTTTGCATAACTTACAATCTCCCCTAGGTCTGACCAAAACTAAAGCTAGGTTTTTGAAATTGAAAGCATTAAAATATTTCATTCTAGAAGGAAATCTATATTGGAAGGATCCTGGAGGTATTTTGTTAAATTGTCTATTAAAGGATGAAGCTGACAAAGTATTGCAAGATTTTCATGTAGGAGACTGTGGCGATCATCTTAACTAGAAGACCATAGATAATAAAATTCTCAGAGATGGGTTCTATTTGCCTACACTATTCACTGATGTACATCAGAAAGTGACTTCATGTCATAAATGTCAGGTGTTCGAGGGAAAAAGGAAAATCCTTCCTTTTCCCCTGAAGCCAATCTCTGTTGAAGCTCCTTTCCAGCAATGGGGATTAGACTTTATTGGAGAAATACATCCTCCCTCTTTGGGCTAGCACAAGTGGATTCTCACTGCTACGGACTATTTCAAAAAATGGATCGAAGTTGTAACTAGCAGGCAAGCTACTGATTCTGTCATTATTAAATTTTTAGAAAATAATATCTTGTCTCGTTTTAGTTGTCCTAGAAATATTATAACTGAAAATGCAGCTACTTTTCGATCTAAGAATATCATAGATTTTTGCAACCAATATCATATTGGTTTGGGGCATTCCACAGCCTATTACCCTCAGGGAAACGCGTTGGCAGAGTCATCCAATAAAACCCTGGTGAACATTATCAAGGAGACGTTGCAAGAAAACAAAAAGTCATGACATAACAAGATGGTTTTCTCACTATGGGCCGACAAACTGACCACCAAGAGGTCAATTGGTATGTCTCCATATCAGTTGGTCTATGGCACTGAAGAAGTTTTTCCTACCTCCTTAGGGGTTCCTATCATGAAACTACTGCAAGAGATGCAAGCCGAGCCGAATGATTCCCAAAGAAGGATAAGCCAGATGATCCATTTGCAGCAATCCAGAGAAGAAGTGTACAAAAAAACTCAGGTTGTCCAGGAGAGAATTAAAAATATTTTTGACAAAAGAACTAAAGAAGATGACTTTGAGCTAGGTGACTTGGTTCTAAGATGGGATGCCCGAAATGAAGTAAGGGGAAGCATGGAAAATTTGACAGTTTATGGAAGGGACCTTACATAATTCATGCATTCAGAGGGAATAATTCCTTCCTACTCAACAACAGTGATGGGACCAATCTTCCAGGAGGACCTGTGAGTGGAAGAATGCTAAAGCACTATTCACCTCCTCAGTAGGGACTTTCAGTCTCACCTTTCCATTGTACAAATCATTTCATTTTGCTTACAAGTTTTGGGTGAATAACTTTGATCAGATGGTTGAAGCCCACAGAGAAGGCCCTAATCCACTGAACATTATCATCAAATTAAAAAAAATAAAACAAATCAAACAACAAAGGCTACCGTGAAGAAATTTTTTCAGAACATCAGGATGCAGGATTCTTGGCACTTCACAAGGTGAGTACCATCCCCAGGTGGAGCCACTGTTATAACCCTATAATTTATAGGATCAATTGGTGACTGAAATGTTATCACTCTAGTGTCTTGTTTGTCAAATGATTTCCATTCTGCAAATAATTTGAGAAAAGAAAAGAAAAATAAGAAGAAAGAAAAAGGAAAAGAAAAAGAAAAAGAAAAAGAATAAAAGAGGGCATAGAAGAAATTGGATAAAGCCCCATGCAATAACAGTGACTTGGTTCATACAGTTTAAACATGGCCAAGTCATTTTAAATTGATTTTGATAGGAGTAGTGAATAATCTTGGCTAAACTGTTTAATCTTAGCCAAGTGATTTAGGTTAGCTAGTGAATAAATTTGACTAAACTGCCTAATCTTGGTCAAATAACCCTAGGATAGAGTAATTTCTTAGTCCAACATTTTAATTTGGGCTAATTGTCATAGGTAACTAGGTTAGAACATAGGGTAGTTTACTTTATCCCAATAAAATAGGTATGATGATCAAGGTTGAACCATATCTTTGAGGTTTAAAGGTTTGATATCTAACCCCATGATGATGAAAACATGGAAAATTTGGGAAAACCCACATAATGTGCTTATCCTAAGTTTTGGAGCAAATATGATTTTGTGCTTATAGATTAAAAACAACACATAGATGAATGAATGAGATGCTAGTGCCCAGATCTATGGCTGACAAGTTTTTCTAGATCCCCCCGACCATTCTACCTTTAACGGTGGGGGGGGGGGGTCCGGAATCGGAGATAACAAAAGTGCACATCTGAACAGTTGAGATGCTAGAGCTTAGATCCACGGTCAATATTCAATTCCGGACCCCATGATCATTTTTCTTTTAATGGTGGCTGGGGTCCGAAATTTTGTTTAAACCTTGCGCACAGATCTACGATCCAAGAGAAGGCACACTGATGGATGACTGATGATCTTTTTCAGACCCCCCCATCCAATCAGGCTTTAACGATTTGGGGGGGGGTTGGAATGTAGTTTTTTTCTCTGGTGGGCCCCTTTTCTCTACGTGGCAGAGATCCATTAGTCCAGAATTCCGTTGCTTACCATTTTCTAACATACCCCCGTCACCCCATGACATCATTCTCTACTTGTTTCCCCCTAGAGGTGATGTCTCATTACTCTGTCAGTACATTCCCCCTGTTCACCCGTTACAAGTCCCTTCACCATAGTTACTCCCCAATCAACACCTTCCATGTCACTCATTCGTATTTGTCATTCATTGTTACCTGCCATCTCATGCTCCAAAGGACCTGTTGGCAATTTATTACTGGCTAACTTATCTGTTAGCCTGCTCACCTGTCCCACACGCCCAACGGGTATCTGTTTGCTCAAAACTACCTTTTCCCTTCTTTCTCCCATTTCTACTGTGTTGTCTCACTAGAGAATATCTTTCATGTCACACCAGAGCACAATTTCCCTATTTTCTTTCCGTTTCAGTCAACCGTCCAAAGCCACTGTCATCCCCACTAATGATTGTTTGACTTGTAGGTATTTTCACAATGATGCCACCAAAGTCAAAGAGGGCAGAAGCTGAGGAAAATCCTTTCCTCCCACCTCCTTTCAATCTCGACATGATTCCCCTGGCTGACAAAGATCATTTAATCGCAGACACCAGGTGCAAATTCGACTTCACGGATTTGCAGCCATGACTCAAAGAGGTTTTCTTATATCAGAGCGATGAAATTGGGCTCTGGGAATCCAACCTAACTCTGTATCTTTTCCCCTAGGTCCACTATTTCTCTGAGTTCGCCCTCAAGTGCCAGGCTCATTACCTCCCTGACCAAAGAGACATAGTATCTTCATTAGGAGAAACCATGTTATTCATCACACTAGAGGCCATTGACCAGATGATGTAGATACCTAGAATCAAATCCCTCTCTCCTTTCAATCTCGAAATTATTACAGAGCTTGACCAGAAGTTATCATTCCCTCAAAGAGCACACATTTTCGAGCACACATTTTCGAGCTTTTCGTCCCTCAAGCCACTCATCTCCCCAAGACAAATCCCCCATACCCTTCCTCCCTGTTCTCAGTAAGGGGAAACCAAATCATTTCATCTCTCTGTGCTTTGTTAGGTTATTTTTCCGACCAATGGGTGGATGAACCCATATTGGGTTTTTTGTCCATTTTCTCCATAGAAGAAAAACCCACCACATAGTTCGATTACAACACTTTCCTGGCGAACAGTATCCATGAAGAGTTTTCAAATTTTTCCACAGAGGGCATGTTCCGGTATTCCTCAATACATGCCTACATGTTCACTTTCTTTCAGGTGGACATATTCTCCTTTTCAATGCAAAATATGGACAAGGATGGGAGGCCGCAAGTGGTAACAGCTTGGACTTCACTACTCAGGCAAAATTCTACAGAATTAAGATTTAAATAGTTTATCGAGCAGTTTTACCATCTAGTAGTGAGCATGCTCAGTGGTAAACCCGAGCTGAGAATAAACGAAGAGATTCAGAGGATTTTACACCTCTCATATCTTGAGAAAACTGGTGATTGGTATCTTCACCAAAACCACACTGAGATCAGAGTTTCTAGATGCGAGTTGGCTCCATACAGACTGCCCAAGTACTTACCCATGAGGATATTTTCTCTAGAGTACATAAGGCAAATGATCAACTCAAATGACATACATTTCGCGTCTCTAAAAAAGAAGCAACAAATTAGAATTAAAGGTCAAATAGGATCATTCATCTGCAATAGCCGAGGCATTGGGGAGGAAGCAGATAGACTATTAAAAGAGATGAAGTTTTTTGTTAGCTCCATATGGAACTATGATCCATGCGGGAAAATTTCTGAGATGATGATTAAGAATAAAAATGCCCCATATGTTCATACTCCCAATCCTGAGATAGAAAAATTCTCGAATCTAATAGAATGGGAGCCAAACACTCTGGTTGAATTAGAACAGCAGGACCCTTTGGTCACTGTCTCACAGACGACTACACCTCAGGTTCCCAAGGAGAAGAGACCCAAGAAGGATACCTCACCTTTCGTCACCGAAGTCTCAGTTGAAGATTTCCAACTGCACACGAAAAGGCCAAAAACCAGTTAGGTACCTAATACGGTTGGTGATAAGGGAAGCCAATCCACTGCAACTATGAATGATGACTTATCACTTATCATCTCAAGCAGCAAGCAGATCATTTCTACATTTTTGCCTAAGAATCCCACAGATACACCACCAGTCAACTAGCCAAGAAAAGGAGGACCAAAATTGAGTATTTTTGAGAAATATGATATGATCAAAAAGAAAAATCAGACACTAACCAGTAGTACATATGCTCAATTTTGGAAACATACATCAACAGCTCAACACAGATTGTTGTCTACATTTGATACAGAGAAGGGTAGAATGCACATGGCATTTCTACAGGCACAAGTTCCAGATATGAAAGTGATTACTGACTACAAAAGGGCAATGTTCGAGTTTCATACAAGGGATGTGCATCCAGCTGATCAAATGGATCTACACAGGCAAACTGGGGAAATGATTTTCTCCACGTTTGATTTGGAGTATTTTCGACACGAAATGAGAGCGGATATATAACACAGAAATATTTAGAGATATTGCAAGAGAGACAACAATATAATAGATATATAGCCGAAATAACAGGAGTCACGGATATACATTAATACACGATTTCTTTTAATGAAATAAATGTACAGAGACTGTAAAAGTACTGAGTGAAAGACTTGCTAGAATGGTGGTAGCTTATCTCTGAGAAGAGATGTGATGGCTACTCGCATTCGTGAGAAGATGATTACAATGAGCCTTTGAAGGCCTTTTTACAATAAGCAAGAATGTCAAAAACCCTATACATCCAAAAACCTAACCCTAGGAGATGAAGCGCCAAAAGTCATGTGGGCCTCGTTTGGGTAAGTTGGTGCATCAACTTCTCGGGGTCGTAACTTTTTCATACGATCTCTGTTTTAGGCGTATGATAGATCGTTGGAAATATTTATTCGAGAACTAAAACTTTTGGATGAGAAACATCGATCTAAGATCCATGTTGCTCCCCATATTCTCAAAAAAACATCGTTTAGGGCCTCAAAATGGCCCCAAAAGTTAAAAACTGCTGAAAATAGTAAATTACCAAAATTGTCAAAAACAAGTTTTGGGCCAGTTGGAGAAGGTGGGTGGCCATCGATATCCACCTGGATCAATGTTGGCAAATTCTTCTACTGTGGACACCAAATTATAGGCATCTCTGAGTAATGTCCAGACACAACTGAAATTAGAGAAGATATCATCCTTTGCAAAGGATAAGAGAATTAAGACGTTGGAAGAGTTGGTCCTCATGATCAAGTATGATCCCTCGAATGTGAAAGCAGTCAATAAGATTCTTAAAAAGAAAAATTCCGGTATAGCATCTTGAGGAAATAGTTGAAACTGCCATCAACAGAAGATTCACAGGCAAAGGAGATAGCTGAGATAGAAGGGGAAAAGGATGAGATGCTCAAGCTGATCATGGAGCAGAATGCACAGTTGAAGGAGATGGAAGCAGAATTGGAAAAACTATTGAAAGAGAAGGAACAATCAAAGTCCATGGAGGTCATTCCATTGAGAGCAGTTCCACTCACAGGAGTAAGCACGACATCTGCAATAGAAATTCCCTCAGCAACTCCACTGACAGCTCTGGAGAAGATAGTAGAACTAGAAAAATCCATGGAGGAGATGAATTTGTAGGAGACAGAGATTAGCAGACTTAAAAAGGAGGCTGAGAACCTTCATGAACTCAAGTCTTCTTACCAAGTTAGCTACTCTAATGGGAAACAAACATCAAACAATCTCAAACAAGAGTTGCAATAGCTTCAAAAGCAAACAGTGGTAGGAAAAACACTTGCTGAGGTCAAGTAAAATGTCTAGATGGATATCACCAAATCCATAAATGAAATATGGCCTATCATGCAAATCATGTTCGAGCAGAACGAACTGGTGCAAAGAAGTAAGCAGGTGATTGAGAAGATAAGAGGAGAATAGTTAGAGGAGTTGAAAATTGAAGATAGGACAAAAACCATCCTTGAGGTCAAGAGGGTCCTGACTAAAAGAGGACTGATGTTGCAACTGGAGGAAAAGGTCCAGGCTATGGACATAGGAGTACAAAGATTTTTTAGTAAAATTGAAGCTCTGCAGAAGAAAGGCCTCCTTGGCTTAAGGGTGATAAATGACAAGTTAATGACACTTTCTTATTATAAAAAGAAACTAGCCACTATGGCTAAAGATAGTTCTAAATTCTTGGGTATACAGGTCAGTATCACAGGCAGAGCATTCTTAGAGGCTTTCCAGTTAGATATCAGCATACAACATGAGATCCCGTACATTTTCATCGTCAAACCAACTTTTTCCAAGTATACGGAGATGGATGAAGTATATCGAAGATTTCTCAAAGTCAGTGTTCCCAATAACCTTCGGTGGGAAGAGTTATGCAATTTGATAGAGTAGTAGCTGAGGTGTCCAAGCGTATTCAACTATCCAGCCAGATGAATTCGTGCAGAGGCCTCATCAATGGTTCAGCCCAAAAATCAGCATGAAGTTTCAACACATCATCAAACAGTTCCTGAATTTTTGTATCTTGTTGAGTTAGTTAGCTAAATTTAGATTTCCACATCCTGATCTTTAATGATAGGATCGTATGTAATTTTTATTATAAATACTTCAAACGTTGAAGTACTGAGGGTTGATCTTTACGCCCTATAGGCTAGAAAGACTATGATTTGTGTCAGGAGATCTTTCAGTAATACAAAGGGACGTTTTACAGGATTCTCGCATGTTGTTCATTGGTGATGTTATTCTTTTCTATGTTAAATGTTTTTCTCTCTTAGTTGTCATATTGTTTTCTAATCTAATCTTTTAAAGTAGCACATGTTGCCGGATTTATCTGTGTATACCATGTTTCCAGCTTGAAATATCTTAATGTTTATCTTTCCGATATTACAATGAAGAAATTCTTAAATGCTTCTTTACTTTAATTGATATTCTCATCTTTTTTGCTATTCATCATTTTACTGCTAAAGGATCCAATGAATGCATTATCTTGCCCTGTGAAAAGAATCTTTTAATTTTTGTTCAGATTTCCATCTTTATTATACAGACCCCATATACCAATGGAAGCGTAAATTCTTTTCAGCCAACTAACAAAAACAACAAAAAAACTTTTCAATCTTATTTTGTTTAACTAGCTTAATATCTTAAAGTTAAAACATCGCTAAATCATATAGAGAGATTCCTCTCTGAAGCTGGTAGGGATAGATTCCAGTTTTGAAGTGGTTGGATAAAGTTACCTCTTGTAAATTTCTTCCACTCTGACAATGCCACATACCCACTACCTAAATCGTATTTTTCCAGTCTTCTGTCGAATCAGAAGCCCTACATATCCATGGAGGCCCAGCGTAAGCTGGCTCTTTGTTTCTCTCTCCATTCCCATGTGATCGTGGTTCATGATCACAGTTCAAATGGACGCAGTGTATTTTTAATTTCGCATCTCGGCACTACGTTAATGTCAAACCATTCGTCTTTGAAACCGTCGAACCCCGAAGGGGCCAGCGACCGGCCAATAGGGACGAATCCCAACAGGACTAGTGAACAGCCAATGAGAACAGGCCCCATCGCCCGGTTAAGTGGAGCACAGGTGGCAGAGGAGAAAGTGTGACATGACAGTCAACAGGACAGGAGGGGGCCCCACTTCACATGCCACACTATTCCAGACCCCCATTAAAGACAGAACAATAAGGGGGCTCCAGAATGGAACCTCAGCCATAGATCTGGATGGGTGGACTCTGGCCGTCCAGATATGCTTGCCGCTTATCCTATAGCATATTCACATCCTGGCTTAAGTTGACGTCTCATCTCCACATCTAACTGTCATTACAGACCTAGAGATCCTCCGAAATAATCTCTTCCGTTCATCGGGGTTTATCATCATGAGAATCCAGACTCTCGATCACGGGACCCCCAAATCCTCGATCCCCGATTTCCCAATGAAGTTAATCTATCAACACATGGCCTATGTCAATCAGAGGACTCATATCTACTCCGGGGTTTCCTCCATGGGAAATCCTGAACTCTTGTCAATAGGAATCCCAATTCCGCGATTCCCGATGAGCCAATTCACCGATATGGTGCCTTACATATTATCCCTCCTGGCTAAACTCCTGGCCCACGTGACCACTATCTCACAAGACCGCAGCCTTATCTCCTGTCGGGTTTTTGGACTTTCCAATGCCAAAATGTACTCGTCCTCAGGATTCACGATCCGTTGAATCCCGATATGTCGATATAATGACAGTTGGCCCTACAATGGATGCTTTTCACTTTGTTGGGATTCTGGACTTCACAATTTCGAAGTGTATGGACTTCTTGTCCATGTGATTCTCGATTTCCCGATGGATGACTTTTCGTTCGGGACTTTTCCTAAATGCTCCAATTGCCACCATGTGTCCTCCTATGATGGGCGACTCATAATGATTCCGGGATTTTCACTATGACAATTCCCAACCTCATGTCATCGTGACTCCCAATTTCACGAATGCCAATATCCCGATGGTCACGCCTCTCACCGGTACTTTCAACCTCCTGTTCTGGAGGGCTTAACCTCCATGCATCTCTTAACAGATCCAATGGCTGTCGGTTTTTTCTGGCTAAGATCTATCCTACCTTGTGCACTCTTCCACAACTTCATGGATGTGGAAAAATCAGCGGTCCGGATGTTCTCATGGACCGTGGGGATCTACGGTCCTAAACTCTTCACTACCCACGAAGACATAGGAAAACCAAGTGGTAAGGCCTTTAATGCCCTACTTTCTCCTACTAATCTAACGGTCGTGGGGGACCACAGATCTCTCGACGGCGTCTCATCCGTCGATCACTACCTATCAAGGTTAAGGCCCTTAACACTTCTTCCTCTCCTTCTGATCTGATGGTCGTGAGTGACTACAGATCTCCCGATGGAGTCTCATCTATCGATTCGATATTCTATCCTTAAGCTACCATCTCAGGTTTTTAAGAGGATCATTTCTCCTCATACAGAGTTACTAAGGCTTTATGCCTTCACATTTACCTTCTGGGTTCTTAAGGGGTTATTCGAGGAAGGTATTTCTATGGGGAGGTTCACCCAAGGTATTATCTGAGGTGGATAAGGGTATCGTCCTCCCGAGAACCAGTCATGAATTCTGAATGAGATCAGTACACATATAAATAATGAATTTATGAGGACACAAGCCATATGTAGTCTTTCCATACAATATACAACTACCAGTACCGATCAAAATACCACACAGACATTCTTATAATGAAAACATTCACAGTTTCATAGCTTATGAGCATAATTATCAGAATACATATATTTCAAGATGCCAAAGGCAAAACACTTATCAGAAATAACACCAGGGGTTATGCAACTGCTGAGAGGGGTGCTCGTTTCCACCCAACCGTAGGCTTAGCGACTCCCGACGGATTTACCACTAGCCACCCCTGAGCTGAGACCACGATGTTGTGAGATTGGTTCTCCGTTTTCCAGTGACCAAGAGGAAAGGTTGCAATCCTTCCTCTCTTCTATCACTCACTCTGCATAATACCAGATTTCTCCCCTCGCGTCTGCCCCCGAAATCGCTTCTACCCCACACCTTATCCTCTTGCGAGGTTGCGTGTGGTGCGATTCCCCTCGCACTGATCAGGCGCGACGACTCTATGGATGGGTAGTTTACCATCCCATCCCTCATTAAGCCATCCGCCTACCAGCCTGTGAGACATTAAATTCGAGGCCAGCAAGCCGCTTTTGGTTCTCTGGGCCAGTGGAGTCCAAATACGGTGTTAGTTCTTGGTGGAAGTTAACGCCACCTTTCCAGGTGCCTTCCACCGCCATCGTGGTCTCTTTTTCAGCACATCCCCTCTCAACAGTCCTGCAGTATAAATTCATAATGTTATTTACATTTATCGACCTTCTTCATAAGGTCCATTCACATTTTCATCATGCTTTAGCATGGTAATTCCTATATTAGGATTTATTACAAATTTGGGGGAAGCAGGGTGTTACAATTCCCTCCCCCTTAAAGGAACACCGTCCTCGATGTTCTCTCTCAAAACACATGTCATACCTTTCTTATTCAGCCACTTCAAAATTCTTGATCTTTGCCATCTTCCTTCAATAATTCCTGGACAATAAGCACATTAATTCACAATTTTATGCAAAAACATCTTACTGATGTTCAAATTTCAAAAGAAAAGAAAATTTCATATTCTTAGCACAATACTTATCTGTGCAGTTTATGGATTTGTATCCACATGGTAATTTTGTTATCCATGCTCATCGTCCTCCTTGACGTACCCATAGGATGAAAAATTCCAAGTCAATAGCTCACAAGAGCCATC
>JASDQU010263116.1:3972-15505 GCA_032191745.1 Picea mariana | reverse complement strand
TGTAATTCTAAGTCTGTAATAAGAGAAAGATTCCAAAGATAATATGAATAAGGACCTAAATTTTCAAATATGATGTGTCTATGTGTGTTTAATTATGCATTGCAGTATCTCCTTATGGATTATGAGTTCTAGTTGATGGTTCTACGTTTAAATTCTTGCTAGCGATGTAAGTAGGTTCAATTATTGCACATGTATGTTTCAGACATGTTCATGGCTCTTGCACAAGATCAGAAATGCATCCTGAAGGTTCTATTGATCCTCTCAAGTCTTTTCCCTACCCTTCCCTATCTATCTATCTCAACAGCGCTTCGGGTGATACTTCTTCTCTTTGGAGGAGATAAAAATGCTAGCGCTCTAGACTACACGGTATCTTTTGTTGGTAACCTAAGAAGGACCCTGGTCTGATCAAACCTGTGCCAATAGAGGGCATGATCAAGTAAAAATTGTGTTCTAGTCTTGAGAACTTGATCAAATATTTGGCTATCAAATAGCCTCGAGACTTTGGAGGAGGATCCAACCTCACCAAGCTCGAAGAAGCACCACTCTAGTGAAAGAACTCACACCAACTCCTCTTCTGGTACTTATAAAATTGTGTACATCTTGGTCTTCAATCAGTCAATTAGGTTTTATATGTTTAATTTTGGTTATCTAGTCTATTATCAATTTATTAGTCATATGAAAATATTGGCAGTATATCATGGATGGTTAAACTCTAATTATGTCTCAGTATGAATATTTTTGTAAATTTTGTAATGGTGGGTAGACATATAAGCCCTATCTTGGCTATTTTGATAAGGATAGTATGTGGAGATCTGTTTCTAATATGCTCATAATCTTTAAGCTCCAAGATGTACATGTGACTCTCAGTTATGAAAGTGTTTATATATAAATAAGTGTTTCTGATTACCAAAAAAATGTAGCTTTTGATAAAAAAATAAGTTTTGATTACAACTAAAAACACATTAAATGTTTTCATGTTCAAGTATCATCATGAGGAAAATATGAGATCTTTGCATATGATTGAAATTGAACATGAACATGTTTGAACTTGAATATTATGCATTCTCATTAAGTGTTTGTTTATCCTACACTATTGACATGTTGCAAAAATTTAGAATCTCGGTGTCACTGGCCATTCAAATTATGCATTAAAACAAAGCACAACATTGACATCTACTTTACATCATGTATCTTAGAGATCCTTTCTTCAAATGTTAAGCCAACATAATGAATGAAGAGGTTTTAAATAAGTGAAAAACACAAGTTTTAATATCAAATAAGGGTTTTTATGATAGTAAGAAGGAAACTCATGTAATAGAATTCTTGAATTTATATGTAAATGTTTTCATATCAAACAAGGGGTTTTATAAAAGTAGGAAGGAAACTCATGGAATAGAATTTATGAATTTAGATATCGAAATGAGTCCATATATGATTGCAGAGAATTTTTTTACGTGGAAGAATAAATATTGTAGCACAAAGCATACTTTAAAGACCATTGTTGACGATTAAAATTGTCAACGAAGTTTTGCCCGCAAAGTGTTGCTAAAGCCTATTATCATAAAAATTAATAATACTACTAGGTGGGACCCCCTTGAACTATTGGAGATTAGATCTGTTCGCTTTTTATGTTGTGATGATGTGCGACACAGCTTACATGATTGATGAAATCTTGTTGTTATTGGTTATGATTTGAGCTTATGGAGTGTCGATTCCTTATGTCACTACAACCTATGTTCTTCATTAATTGCATTGTTGTCTGTTCTTATCACACCTGCACAACAAATATGTTAGTGAAATTACATGAAGGGCAGTTTTGAGAGAGGCAAAATACTATAACAAATGCAAAGAAAAGGGACTTAATGTTGCAATACTACATACAAACAATTGGGAGGAAATGAGAAACAATTGCAAAGGGGAAGAATTTAAAGCTATTCTAAAACTATACTACATGCATGAGAAGACTTAACAATTATTGTTAAACCCTAGCTAGCAAGTAAATGGATAAGAAATTTTGATTGGGTTATATGGTTAATACACATATGGTATGAAATGTTGATGGCACATTTGGCAAGGTAATAGTGCTATTGGTTATGCGAATGGTTGTATTGTATGGGACTTGAATTTTGTTATGGCATAAGTCACACTATTGGTTTTTAATATGGTGATGGTTTCGATACATGGGTTGATTGATGGTTAATGAAGACCTCTTTGGCATGTACTAATGATTTAATGCATTGTGGGTGGAGGCAACGTGCATTTACTGCATGCCACCTTTACTCCTCTTGTTAGTTGCCACCCTAGTCAGGATATTGTTTGATCTTGCTACTGTGGTTATGCTCCGAAATTTTGGCAGGGAGGAACCACTCAGCCAGCTCTCGTTTTAAGGAATTCGATTACAGGTATGTCTTTTTTTTGGCCATTCGTGACTATGCTCTAGTTATGAAATGATTATTGGCTCAGGTGTATTGGTTTGTGTTTTCCTAAGTATCGAAACTGTGTGAAATTTGGGTTCTTGGAATGAAGAGTGGATGGTTCTTCCTATAATAATTTTGAGTTCGTAAAAGTTATTGGTCTTCCTGGGTGATAGCTCCCTACTATCAATGTTGATTTAGCTGGAGGGTTTTTGTTTAGTCTTGGGTGGATGGCTATCTGCACATGTTTGTCACTAAACCCAGTCCTTGTATCTTATGGGGTTAGTAGTTGAAGGTCTCCTGCGGCACTATGTTTCATTCACTTGGGCATTGGTTGTTTCCACCACTAAGGGTCACAAAGTGAGTTTTCTGTTCTTAAATCAGCCATGTCTTCACCTTAGTACTGTGGTATTTTAAATGAAGAACATGAGGGTTATACCCTGTGTGCATTAAATAAAATTGTCAGGCCAAATGGGAGCCTCACCTTTCTTTATGGCCCCCTTGCCATGGATTGTTACCTGTCCATGAATGAATCATGGCTCTCTCTCTATGCACACCCTTGGCCTCAAAGGTTCCACCATTATGAGGAGTTGGCTTCATTCCCCTGGTATTGGCTACAGAGTAGACCCTTAACCCTCCAGTCTGAAATTTTATAGAGGAGGTTGTCGTGCCTGTCAAGTTTCTACAGGTTATTGTGGATTGAATGTATGGTCGAGTACTTTGAATACAGACTCGTCGAGTTGTTCGTATGGCAGTCATGTTGGTTTGGCATTTAGTTACTACTTCTGTGATAATAAGGATAAACCCTTCATTGCCAATTGCAATTTCAAAGTACACAGTCACTCTCCTTATGTTAATAACTCAGTATTGTTAATGGAGAAGGCCCTACCCCGATTTGATTTGATGCGTGGGTATGCGTAGTTACCACAACTTGTTAGGTTGATTGATTTTTTACAATAGTGGAGAATTGTTTGGTTGATACACAGTCACTGGTATTTTCACTAATGATTATTTGATGATAGCTAGCATTGGTTACAAATTCTTGATGTTTATCACGCATGTCGCATTGTGTGTATGGTGTTTTTGTAGAATGAAGTAATGGGCATGGTAACTATGGTTTTCTTCGGGGCCAAATGACTATTGAACTGGATGACTGTAGAGAATATATCCACTACATCCTTATTCTTGGTTGATTGTATAAACCTGAGTTTGCATAGCATGGTTGATCACGGTGTGACTAAGTTGAAGCAATATTATATTAAATCGATGGCTTAGCACAATGGGTTGAGTTATTGTCATGACTGTGTGTTTGTTGTGTTAAGTGGAAATGTTGCATCGTGGTGTTTTGGTGGCTGTGCACTGTGTGTAGTATGAATAACTTGGTTTTCACACTCAAGGATACCCAAAGAGTTTTAAGCATGTTTATTTATTGCAATCGATCACTTGTTAAAGCAGGCATGTTGTTGATGAAATTCGTGTTGGATGGATGGCCTAGCATTTTATAGTCACATTAGATTAGGCTCACACAGTGATGGAGTTACACTCGCATGATCGAATTACCCCATGCATAGCTTGTGTCTAAATGGTGACGGTGGTTTGTATGTTTAATTGCCAATTCGGGTGTTGCAATTTCATCTTGATTATTTTGGTTACTACCTACATATGTTTAACTAATATCATTGCATTTAAATGATGGACCTGATTGCAGTAATAATGACTTCATTGTTAATTGAAAACATGACTTTTTGAAAATTATTGTGGATTGAAATGCATGGGCAGTGGTTGATTTTGATGGTTAACAGAGTGGAATGGCTACTATTTGGAAATTGTTATAAGATGTAAAAAAAGGGAACAAAATCCTTTTTACATATTGTGTGGGATGCCCACTATCTTGTGATGGCATTGTGTTGGATATTTGATTATGAACAATGAACTAGTTAAATGCACATAAATTATTATTTGGTCAAATGATTGATGGTTGATGCATCTCCTTTCGCAGAATGTTTTATGGATAACTTAATTAATTTTATGAATAGTAATCGTTCTTCTTCCCTTACATTATTTCACTTTCCGCTAATTACAAACCTCGTCACCTCCCATATTCATTTTTTCACTCCTTGTTATGAGATTGATTACAGTCAAGAAATTTTTTGTGTTAAAGTAGATGAAAGTGGTAGTGTCTTGTGTGGATCAATGAGGTTTTATTGATTTTCTTTACAATTGATTGTTGTTGTCATTGAGCAGTAACCATGTTCTTTTCCCCTCATGATATCATGTTTCACTCAATACATACCCCTCACCTCTCCCAGAACCCTTTTCACCCCCTGCTCATTGATAAACAGTAAAACAATTTGTATGGATTGGATTGCATGAGTCTGATACATTGCTAAGCCAAATCTATTTCATATTTTTAAGAGTTGTCATGTATGGTTATTTAAAATACTATTTGGTAATTGATTATGCATGAATGATGAGTTTTTTCAATCGAGGTAGCCATGGTCGAGGAAACAGTGGTAGAGGTAATTGGAACTGAGGCCCAAGAAGGCCTAGTTTCTCCATACATTTTGACGTTGATTCACAAGAGCTTGGCCAATTATTTCATGCCAGATTATTCAATTGGATTGGGTAGGGAATAGTCCAACCTAGGCCTGAAAGGCCTCCTTTCCAAGCCCCACAAGCACCCAGTATCCATGTACCTCCTCATGTCTCATTACAACCCAAGGTCCCTAAAAATGATGGATGGCAGGAGATTGTCCACCCAACAGTGTCCCAACATCGTGGCTGGCCCAACTTGTCTTTGCCTCCTCCTCCATCAGTTAACCCTATTTCCCAAGCTGCCCCTGATCACTCGCCAGTGCAATCCTCCCATGCTAGCAAGAGATTGAAAACTTAGGCTCACCATGCCCTTGATAAAGGAAAAGCCACTTCTGCCCCCTCCTCACCCTCCAATGGCTCTGACAAATCCGTGTCTTCTCAGATGCATTTGAGGGACGATTTTTCCCATGTGATCAATGAAATTAGGCCTAAAAGCTCTGCACAGCCAAAGGAAAATTCAGAAAAATCAAGAGGTGACAGCAGCAATCAAGGAAGGGTTGCATCACAGACTGGGAAATATGGTTTTTGAGTTTTTATTATATCTATTGTTTTATGACAGTTGACTTCAGCGATCTTTGGACAACATGTTTATTTTGGATATATGGGAATTATTTTTGAAATAATTTCAAATTTCATGAGTTTAAATTGCCAAAAGTGAATATGTTGATGGGAGGCACAAGGAGGTGTGTTTTTCTTAACTAATGGTTATGTTATGATTGTTATGAACTAAAGGGAGTCACATGGGGTCCCACCTACTAGTTATTATTTATTTATGACCCTTATTATAATTATTACTCTTCCCCCTAACTAAAGTTAGTTGAGTCTTTTAATTAACTTAACTAATGAATTGGTTCAACTTCTTCAACCAATTCTAATTTATTAAGAGCAAAAGGAAAGGGAGGAACAAGAGGAGGATAGAAGCAAAGGCATGCTAAGGTTTGCTCTTTGAGTTTATGTTGAGATAGTTCAGTTTTCATTCATTCGTATATTCATTACAAGCATAATTATCTTTTATGATAGCAGGGTCTTATTGTAGACAACAATATTCAGGGCTGAATCAAATCATTCAAACACTTGTTTTTCAGAGGTATTGATCTATCTTTGATAGTCTGTGTAGAATTGTCTGTTTGTGAATTAGTTTTCATGACTGATAAAGGCTATTGTGCAGAGTCGAGTGGGCAACAATCTGTGGCAAGCTGATCCAGCTTTTAGAGTTCAGTTTTGGCTTTCTGTTAGAGGTCCTTTTGTATGTTCCATCGGAGATGTCTAAGTTTGACTTTGGTCCAAGATTTCTTATGAGATTTTGTAAATAAAATGACTCTTTGGTGAATTGGAATGAAATAAAGGATTTATTTATGTCTCATATGTCTTGATTATCATCTTGGTGTATTTAATTTTGTTCTTACATTTATTTCAGCAACTGTTATATTCAGAAAATTACATAAAAAGTGAATTTCCAGCAAGCTTTTTGTTGATAAAATACTAGCCTAAGCAGTCGTAATTAATACTTGTGAGTTAGGATGTTATTTTTTTTGGCTATAAAGATAGGGTGATATTCTCGTCTACTTTGCGTTAGCCAAGTAAAGTCTGAAAATGCTTGATTAAGATCATTTCATATCTTTTCCTCAACAACCATGAAACGTCATATTTAAAATCAAAATAAATATCTTATAGACTCTTTCAAAGTTCTAAACAAAGAAAATTTCAGCTCAATTTACTACTTAAGGGTAACACATCTTTGTTTTTATTTGGTGCTTTTGAAAAGGAATAAAAAAGATTGATTTTCACACAAAATCACAGTAATATTTTCTTGCTTTGAAGCCATTAGACATCACATCAACAATACTCTATTAAAATAGTTGTTTCTTTTTTCAAAATTAATAGCATACTAATATTTTGAAAAACAAAAATCCATATCTACGTCCCAATTCCACACAAAGACCAAAGATTTATCATTATTTATATCAAATCCCAGTCGAGAAAGTTTAACGATGTTCTTTAACTTCTACTTCTAGCTATATGCTTCAACAAAGTTTACTCGGTGAAAAGTTAAGATATTTATTCTTAGATTTAAACATTATGTATAGTAAAGAAAGGCGACATAAGATTTCACGTTCAAAACCCTGCAAAATATATTTCGAATATGCATTCCTTACCGGTTAAAGCATTTGTTTTCTCCAATAGCTTTAATTCGCGGAATCTTCCGATATTGCAGCAAACTCGAGCATTTATGTACGCTAAAATATTTACCTGCGACCATAGGTACATGAAAACCCTCAAGGTTATTTGAATCCAAACAAGGGAAAATAAGGCATCATTTAAATGGGAGGAGAGATCTTTATATCACGCCTAATGCACCGACTTCGTGAAATTATTCACAAAATATGCACATATTCCAATCCAAAATGACAGATCGCTAAAATTTTGCACCTTTCTTGAAGCATCCCTATCCTCTTCTTCCCCAACATATTTTCTCGTAGATATCATAGAGATATTCCATTGGAGGTAGTAGTATCAAAAGAGGTGGTCATAACAAAATCTTATCTGAGTTTATTAGAATAGGGATAGAAAAGAGATAGGGATAGGTGGATACATGATGTGGCAAGTGGTAATGGTTGACAGGTTTTGGGTTGTTGACATGTTTCATGTAAATTCTTTTTCTATGTACATTTTTTCGGCATAATAAAAAATGTCGTCAAATGCATCACGTAATATTTTGTGCAATGTTGGAATGACTTCAAATTTAAAGTCATTGGTTAAGGAGAGATACATTTTTTCCATTTAATTAATGCAAAGTGGATCAACATTATTGTTTCAATGATCTCTCGAGAGATTTGTATTAATAATTATTTTTTGACTACTTTGTATTATATGTTGAGTGTAAGTATATGACTGGAGGTGTTATTAACAATGGCATGATGTAATGTGCATCGTGTATACTTAGCGATTTGCACAACAGGTTATATATTTTGGTAGACTTGGTCACTAACTCGCAAGAGGCAACAACGAAATGGTTAGAATGGTGTACTAGTTTGTAAGCTAGGAGGACCAAGGATGCCTTATTATGTAGGTTGGATGATCGACGAGGCATTGCATGGAAAGATTCAACAGAGGATAGTGCAAATTGTCCATGTGAAAGATTGTGTGTGTTATCCATGGCAAGGAAACAGTGTTGATAATTGCATTGAAGGTATGTGAATCTCTGACAAAGGAAGGACATGATCTTCATGCACTATCATGTATTAGATTAGATGGATGACAACATGGTTTCATGTTGGATAGTTGGTTGTTCAAGTATTCTTTTCTTGAGAGAGGTAATCGTAGGTTTCTTGTGGTTGGATGGCATTAATACAACATCACCTAAAGTGAAATGAGCACTCTTACATTATGCATAGTGGAAGGTGCATGGCTTGGGTTTGGTCAGGACATGTCAATTAGGTGTATTCTGGTTGACACAAGCAGTTGTTGATCATGACCAATTAGCAAGGTCACATCGGTGTCTCATGACGACTAGGCTTCTTGAGTGGTATGGGATGCTCAAGAAGAACGAAAACTCTATCCCCATGACATCGAGCCTTTCTTAGTGTCAATGTGAATAATTGATTGTTCATTTCTCAATCAAGGTGAATAATCTTAACATGTTATAAATTGGTTCTTTTTGGTAGTTTACAATAATTTTATAGGAGTGATTTTGGATTTTGATAGAATGAAAAGTATTAGATGTTAGTATTACATAATTTAATTGTAATAGGAGTATTAAAAGGTGCTAAGTTCATTTTTGCATTAAAAAAACAATTTCATGAATCCAAAATTGCAATTTCAATAATTATTACCTCGTAGATTCTAATGTTGGCAAACTAGGAAATGTCAAAGGTTTAACATTATTTTTCACTGTTTCAACATAAAATTTTATAGTATAAGTTAATAATTTAAAAAAATTATCTCATATGCAACTAATCTTTGGTAAAGATAATCTTGTAGTAAAGGGATTTTTTTGTTATAAATTTGATTGAGTTTTAATGTAAATTTTAAGTATGAGAAATTTTTTATCACGATTTAAGATTTCTGTATGGTGAAAAAATGTTGAAACAATATCTTTAAGGATTTTGTCCAATTTTAAATAGCTTAGATTCTCAAAAATCTTACAAAATTATGTATCCATAAGAAATTGTATTTTACACCATTAGGAATTCCCCTCTCTGCATCCTATGTTTTCCCAACAAAAATTAGTTTGCTCACATCTATTAGATCGGTACGACGACCATGGATCACATATCAAACATCCATATATGTAATCATTTCCTCAAATCATCCCTATTTCATTAGCCCTCCTTCAATGTGATCTACATATAACTGCCTAACATGTCAGCCCACTCTTCCCCTCTATGTCAACCATGACGAGGTCGTACTTTCCAACCCCAAACGAAGAAAATGAAATGATTACATAGTCTAAGGTGGGCTTGTATCAAATACATAAGCCTCCCCACCACCCCAAATCTGTGAAATGAAGTTGCTTTAACCATTTAATGTTCACTCCTATGCTCAAATCAATGGCAATGAACAACCCACATGCTTTTTTGCTACCTTCTTATTATTTCCAAATGTGGACTCAAATGAATTACTACACTGGGTTTCATCGAGGTAGAAGGACAAATATTTGTAATTTTGCTCCTAAAGAAAGTTTAAATGTTACTCAAGGAGGCCATGAAAATTACTCTAGAAATTGTAATGAGATAATCAAATTATGCATTGAGGGTTGATTAGATGACAAAGGAAGTAAGGAGCTATTTTTTTTGTTTAGTAAGGCGGTGGAAACATTGAATTTTACAAAACAACAAAGCATTCAAGTAGATTCATGTTCCTACCTTGATCTCTTGTGGGTATGTAGTAACATGAAGGTTCTTGCAAAGGGAAAAAGGGTTCATGCCCACATAAATAAAATGAGATATCAACGAGACAATTATGTGCAAAACTATAGCATCCCCGTTTTTAATGCCTGGTTTAGTGATGTATACTATAAATACAATGTATGGTCACAAGCTCAATGATGTAATATATAAACATTGTATATTGAAACAATAAAATAAAAATGTAATGTTGGTTGCAAATGGACACAGACAGAGTCATGGGAGCTAATTTTCCATAAGAGAGGGGGGTCCAAGGGGTCTAAGGAGGAATTATTCATGGCTATTAATCCCAATCCACTTTCTAAAATCATTATTTTGTATGAGCCTTCTATTTTCCTTTTGAGTGTATCAAAGTCCCAATCATTAATATATGTAAGAGGGTTAATGTGAAAAGTTACTTCACATACTTATTGGGAGCATGGGGTTGAGTATAATCAACATTGGGGAATGTAAGAGTCAACATGCATGGGTAAAAGGGAAATTTGAACGGGTATTATAGTTAGTTTTTTTACATGCAATTTTTGGGACAACAAGAGAATGCCAAGTGTTGGAGCTTGGAGAAATCCTTAGTGGGGTTTGTGGCCAGCTTGTGGGAGCTATAATTGCATGAACAAGTATGATATTATATTTTTAGAAGATATTTATTTGTAAGAAATTACCACAGAGAAAATGGGTTGCAGATGAGATTTCATGTTATAGTTGTAACTCGTTGGAGTCCCCAACAAGAGAGATTCTTAGCCAGCCTATGTTGGAGCAATGGAAGGAAGTGGGAAGGCCTAAGGGACTGCATGCATAGAAGGGAGATCCTATCCGTTGAGTTGTGTAGGTTGAGGGGAAGAGAGCTAGTGGATTGGGATAGATGTAGGAAAATTATCTTATTATAGGATATACTAGGCATCTAGTGGACAATAGAGACACCCTTTCTTATAGATTCCTATCCCCAAATTGGGAGTGACTTGTTGTTGATATTTTGATCAGCAAGTCTATGATTGGGTGGAACGTTTGTCCTCTACAGTTGGTTGCACATTTGATTAAAAACATAAGTGTTTCATCTCTATTCATTATTTTTATTTATGGGTTTAAATTGTTGTGGATAAACTCTGTGTTCTAGATTATTTGTATATTGTTGTGTGTGTTCATATAATTAGTTTCATTCATGTTTATAAAAAATATTGATAGATGCATGGGTGTTTTTATCATGTTGCATGCATTTTAATTTAGTAGGTATCAAAAACATTTGTTGGGTTTAGAAGTGGGAATGCTAGAGAGTGGTATCAAAGCATTGGTTGCAACATTGGGCCTATATAGTCTTCTACAAAATAGTTAGGTTGCAATCTGTGTGGAATTTGGGCAAAAATTGAATTCACCCAACTTGAGAAATCAGGGTCAAAACCCCTCTAAATTCAATTTTTTATGTTGATATTTTTGGCGCAGAGGTTTATTCAAGCAACTAAATGGATGCATACATTTTTTAGGGTTCATGTTGGCCTAGGGAGTTGAGTATGTGGGTTCACAGCAGTCGTGAGTTCATGAGTTTGAAAATATGGAAAATCGACTAAGTGTGGAAAAGATAATTTTAGTTGACACAGTGTGTATCGACGAAGAAAATTCTTTTCA
>JASDQU010263114.1:0-15559 GCA_032191745.1 Picea mariana | reverse complement strand
TATAAATCTATGCTTGGCCTGTTTCCTTTAAAGTTTGTGTACGTTTCATGAACTTGTTTCTTTCATAGATCCATTATGAAGCTAATCATGGTAGAGTAGGAAGTATGTCTCGTTGTTGTTTCTGATTATATTGTAGGACCTTCAAAAGAACTTGGAGATCAAGATCAGCCTGGATCGAGCAAGGACAAACGTCAGTAAAAAGGTATTTAGTCTTCTTCCTTCTTCTTCTTTGGATAGTTTAGCTTCATGAAAAGGAAATTTAGTGTCCACAATATCACTTTTCTGTCTTGGTCATAGGGGTCTAATATCCAAGAGAGAATCCACTTGTCCGCAAGGGGATTTATCTGTAACAGAAATTGGTGACTCAACTGGGGAGGGAATTTGATTTTTAATTCCTTTCTTAGGTATTGTTTTGGCCTTTTCTCATTTTTTAATCTTATGCATGTTGTTTCTCGGATCCTTAGATGTGTTGTTGGCTCTTGGATTCATCTTACACACTGAAGTTTTGCATTTTTCTTGAGTTTTTTTTAATTTATTTCTGGGCAAAATTTTGAGTTCTGAGAGGCCAACGCTCCCCTGCCTTTACCACTAGGGTGTTTTCACTCCCTTGCAGGCTCTCACAGAGCGTTGCAATGCTTTGGTACCCTTAACACCAGAGCGCTGCCCCTTTTTCTAAAAAAATCTTCTTGGGATTAGTTTTTCTCAGTCTTCGTTTTGCTGATTCATCCGCTTAGGGTTTATGCTATCTTAGTGTGTCCTTGTTTAGCCTCCAATTATTTGATTTCTAAGGATTAATGATGTTCTGTTTGGATTTTTGACATCTATTTTCCTTTCTTTGAGTCACTCTTTTTTATTGAGATTTGGAGTCGATCTACTGTTTTCTCACTTATTTGATTGACCAAAAGCTGTTGTAAGGAAATTCAAAGATCTTTTCACTATTTCAATTTGATCTTTGAGGTCTTTTCTCCAAGCATTTTCCTCCTGCCTGGATTTGGTTTTATTTTGTCTTGTTTGATCACAACGAGGGTGTGTTTTTGTTTATGTGAAGTTTTCTTCCAGGTTGCTTAAATCTCACAGATATTGAAGTTCGATTAACATAGGAAGCTTTACATCAAACTGATTATCAATCGCATATAAACATTTTAGCATTGTATCAGATTTTTGATTAAGGACTATTGCATGAGGTCATTGCATCTTAGTGTTTGAAAGTGAAAGGAAAATTCTTCTCCTTCCCTTAAATAGACATTCATTGAAAGAAAAGATTGCTTATCATTTCTTATGCATGTTTTGGGAATTGAGTCACGATATCATCCGTTTTCACTCTCATACACCTCTGAGTAAAAAACAACCTTAAAATCAAGCACTTAACTAAAATTCGTCAGACATTTTTACATTTTCTGTTAGAAAACCTACATTATATTAAGGTGTAGGGATTTGGAATAGGTTGAAAGGATAACTTTCCAAAGCTGTCAAAAAAACATTATCATCTTGCGATAGGGAGATCAAATCCAATTTTTGTATAGGCTTTCTGGGATCTCCCTCTCACATAGGGGTCACACACAAGGTCGCATTCAGGAGAGTTACAAATATTATCCCTCTATGGTTCAACCATTCGTAGTAGTCAGATCGTATATTGGGGGTTCTTCTTGAGGTTCAACTGTCTTCATGTGGTCTCGGTGCTTCATGAATTCTAAATCCGTTCGAGGTCCTCTGGAGTTCTACCAGTCCATTTGTCCTCACTTCTCTCGAAGGATTTTGGACTTGTTATCCTACCCATACGTTCGGATTGGACTATTGAATGTACCCACCCAGGGGCTGGCTGTGAGTTGGTGACCTTAGTGGCCATAATATTCAGGGTCTTACACGAGGTGACGGTGAAGGAAAGTCTCACTGTACCTAGAACAGACGTTGTTCAAACTCACTCAGGATCCTTGGAGGGTAAATCCACATTTACTGCATGGAATATTGCACCAAGGCATAAGTCCATTAAGCAAGTCACCAACATAACTAATCCACCTTCTCTATCCCCGCCCCTTCCTATATTGATCTCGCAATGTTGGATTTCATCACCAACTAGTGGTTTCATTGTGGGAAGTTTTGTTTGATTGTTTTCTTTTAGATTCATAGCATGTGTTGTTTGTTTTACTTAGTGGACCTTAGGTCGAGTCAATGTTAATGGCATCAAATCCTAGGAGTACCAATGGAGGAACCCCTTGTCCTGGGAAACCTTTCACCTTTCCTTCTTTTGGGAACTTTGGTCCTCCGTACATTTCCACACTAAGTCTTCTGGTACTCACCATCAGATTACCAGTTTGGTTATTCCCCACTCCAGTGATCTCAAATCCTCCTAGTGGTTTAGCTACACCCAATACTTCAAATGTCAGTACACCACCCACATGTCAACATCATGTCGACTTTTCTCCTTCTTCACCCATTAAGTCTCCTTCCTTTTCTACTTGTTCACCTAGTGAAATCTCTAAAGCAAGTAGCCAACCTGATCAAAAGAAGAAGAAACAGAAAAAGAAGAAGAAGAAGAACCCAAAAAGGACCAAGCCTCCAACTACATCAGATGTTGGATCTAAGAAACTAGCTACTGTTAATAGTACTGGGAGTGTTGATGAGGTCAACAAGATTAAAATGAAGAATCTGAAACCCAAATTCCCTTGCATTCTTTGTAAGAGTGACCACTTTCTGAGGGATTTCCCTGGTCTTCCAAAGATATTAGAAATATGGTACTCCATGTCATCGACCTCTACTCGACATGGTGGTGATGCCCCATCAACTAATGACGTTAAGGTTGGTAAGAAGAAGACAACTGTCAAATTTCCTTGTATTTCATGTGAAGGTGATCATTATTCTCACCTTTGTCCTCGTATGGATGAGGCTTCTTCTCTTTTGAAAAAGATTCAACTTCCAATCAGTTATCGTAAGATTTATCCCAACCCATTGTTAGTTGATGGACTAGTAAATCCAGTTCCATCCCTGGTCAATCCGGTTGATCAGGTGGTCAATCTAGTTTCATCCTCGATTGAACCACTAACCCAAATGGTCGATCTGTTTCCACCTGTCGACCCCATTCTCTCCTTGGAGAATGAAAACCAAGTGGTCGATTTGATGTCGTTATCGATCGATCCCACTCCTCCATTGAGGAGTGCCAAAGTGGTTTCTCTTGTTACTTCATCGCTCAATCCCACCCCTCCTCTGACAAGTGCCAAAGTGGTTGATCTGGTTCCACCATTGATCGATCCCACTCCTCCATTGAGAAGTGCCAAAGTGGTCGATCCGGTTACATGATCGGTCGATCCCACTCCTCCCTTGAAGAGTGCCAAAGTGATCGCTCCGGTTCTACCATCAGTGGATCCCACTCTTCCTCCGAAGAGTGTCAAAGTGAATGATCCAGTTCTTTCCTCAGTCAGTTCCACCCTTCATCTGAAGAGAGAGAAAGTGGTTGTTTTGGTTACTTCATCGGTCAATCCCACTCTTCCTCTAAAAAGTACCAATGTGGTCGATCTGATCCCATCATCAATCGACCCTACTCTCCCTCTAGAGAAAAAACCCAATTCTTCCCACATTTTTCTCGTTGATACATAATCTACCGTGCTGGGGGGCATTCCTCCTTCTCCTCCGAAACCCCCTCCAAGTAATGAGGCCATCATTTTTGATTGGGGTGTGCTAACTAGACCTTGTCTTCCCTCTCACATTCCTTTCAAGATTACAGTACAGGTTTTTGGTTGGGTCGTTCCTCAGACACTGATAAACGAAGGTTCGTCCATTAGTATTTTGTGCTCTATTGCTTGGCAAGCTTTGGGTTATCCTCAGCTTGTACTGGTTACCCAAAATTTGTTCACTTTTAACAGAAGAACCAATCACCCTTTAGGGATCCTTCCCCAGTTTCCCGTAACTTTGGGAGGGAAAACTGTCTTTGTTGATGTCATGGTAGTCCAAGACCCCTTGGATTTTGATGTACTCATTGGGCGAGATTATGTCTATGCCATGAAATCTATTGTATTCACTCTTTTTCATGTGATATCTTTCTTGCACGATGGAATACTAGTGAATATTGATCAACTTTCATGCATTGGTCCTGACTTGATTACCAACCCAATGACCTCCCTAAACGGGTCTTATATGCAGACGGTATCACCTCTGCCACAGGTCAATTAAGTGGCATTGTCTCCCATGACTTTAACTCCTAATGATTTAGATTCGGTAGTTAACATGGTGATCTCTTCGATAGGGCTAGTGGAGCCTGATCTCCTTACCCCTGTCGCGGCCATCGACATGTGTTGCTTCCAAAGCATTCTTCTTCCATCCAGTGAAGATCTCTTGGAATCCATGATCGAGTTTTATCCCTTGACATGGTGTCCTTCCAGAGCGTTATCCTCTTGGAAACCATGATCAAGAAGATTCTACAAGCATAGTTTTCCTCTCTATATCAAGCTCGTTAAAAAATGAAACAAAGGCTACGAGCATAGTTTCGCTTCTCTATGGAAATCTTGTTAAAAAATGAAACATAAGCTACGAGCATAGCTTTCAATTCTCTATAGCAAGCTCATTAAAAAATGAAACAGAAGCCACGAGCATAGTTTTTCTTCTTTGTGGAAATCTCATTAAAAAATGAAATATAGGCTACGAGAATAGTTTCTCTTATCTGTGGCAAGATCGTTAAAAAATGAAATAGAAGTCACGAGCATAGTTTCTTGCTTTGTGGAAATCTCATTAAAAATAAAACAGAGGCCTTCAGAATAGTTTTCCTCTCTGTAACAAGATCGCTAAAAAATGAAACATAAATCTAGGGATTGAACCCGGAGCCTGGAGCATAGTTCTTTTCCTATGTCAATCTCGTTAAAAAATGAAACAATCACCTCTCCCGTTAGGTCGAGTCTTTTGCCGAATCTCGTAGATGTCGAGTTGAGTCTTTCATTAGGTCTCATATTTGAACCTTCATTTCATCCACCCTTATCCTTTTTCTCCATCTAGTACAGAAATTGGTGACAACCTCAAAGTCAGTGAATGAATTGAAGCTTGGGGGGCATGTCTCTAGCCTTTGATGATGATTCTAGAGTTAAGCCACTAGTTTTCAAGCTGGGGGCATACCAAGCATAGTCTTAGTTCCTTCTCACGCTCGAAAAAACATGAGAATGTAACCGAGTATACTTTTATCTCTTTTTCAGACTCGCATGGATACATGAAAAAGGAGCCCCCTAGAGTCGTCTTTAAGCTCTTTTCAGACTCTCTAAACATGAAAAGATTGCTGAGTGATCTTGCTTCCTTTCCCACTCATTAAAAGGTTTGAAAGGGCATCTTTCAAGTGATAATTTATCTCTTTTTCGGCCTCGCGAGACTAACATTACGAAAAAGGGCAACCTTGGAGTCGTCTTTAAGTTCTTTTCAGACTCTTTAAACATGAAAAATCACCGAGTTTACCTTCTCTGGACTCGTTAAAAGAATCATACATTGAAGGGCCCATACGGGACTAAACCTTACTTCTTCCAGTTCATTAAACAAAGGAATAGGGACTTACCGAAGGTGAGTTATATCGAGCATGTGTTACCCTACTTGGGCTCGTTAAATTAAAAAGAGGTACTCATCTATCTGGATGGGGAAAAAATTGAAGGAAGCAAGCCAAGTAGTTTTTTGAGAACATTACCAGTAATTCTTACAGTCGCCCTTGAACACAAAATTTTATCTTTGCACACATTTTTATCCACTGAACCTTGCACTGAACCAATCCTTTGAGTTTCCTTACTCCTTTGGGTCACCTGAAGAAAGTCACAGTATCCACTGCATTATCAAGTTTTGTTCCTTGTCAAGTTTCTGTTGTCATGCCTCGGTGTTCAAGGGAAGTATCTGCCTCAAGAGTCAACCATCACAAATTCCTTTTTCAATGCCTGTGTCAGTCCATGTTCATTTGATCCACTAATTACATCTATGAGTTAGTTTTGTGTCGTTGATGGGGGATACACCAAGGCCCTCCCTCGACGAGTCTATTCCTGTCGACTTCAACACATTATCCAGTAGCTAGACTTAGAAACCAATTAGTACCTTAGAACCTGCATGCCTTAATGTCATGCCTCCTCGTGTCCAATAGTGGGTTTACATAATTGACCTCTGATCGGATGATTCCATAGATGTTCAACTTTAGCTCATCCATTCACATTCATTGGAATGTACTAGAGTACCTTGGGAATCATTGACATCAATGGTGATTTCCCTCGCGCTTGTTAACAGTTTACCTCATTGACCGACAATCAAGTGGTTTCTGCCATGTTCGACATCATGACATTTATTCACATGGTTAGATTCGTACTTCATCAGGATTGGTAAGAAGACCCTGGGTTGAGTCATCACTCTTATATGTACTTTGCCCAGGTTGTGACAGAGTTTCTTTTGAACGTTGACACATATACCGTCACATAGATCCACTTTGTATTGGTCATGGCTATGTCTTGTCATCTCGTATATCCACTATGTATTTTTCATGGCTACGATCAGTTCAGGTCATAGGAGAATGGATCCACATTGTATCTTCAGTGGCTATACCTTTTTATCAATATAATTATGGATCCTCGATGTATTTTATGGAGGCCATACCTTGACAGTCTTTATCACTCAAGCATAGGTATGCCTGCCTTGGGTTTGAAACATGTCATAACATTTGTTTGATGGTTGTGTACAACTTCTATCAGGTTCTTTGAGTTTGTACCCTTGCTTGAAAAAGTCTGCAAAGTACTTTAGTCATCAATTCTTGTCTTCTAACTTCTCACTTTGGGGGGCAATCTATTACACATCAAAATTAATCATTGCGATGATGCCCTAGTGTTGTCATTACCGAATGTCGCAAGTGTCGCATTTCACCCACAAGTGTCAAAAATATCATACTGTCGTCTTGCCTATGTTCTGTCTCGGATGACATTATCAATAACACTTACAAGACACCTCAAAAGACTGGTTTTGAAGAGGAGAAGTCATTTGAGAAAGAGTACAAGTCTTTTTCCACTGAGAAAACCACTAAAAAATCAATTTTTGAAGGCAGTGCTCCTTTATACACTGTTAGGGAGTGCCAACGCTCTGTGAACTCTTTTGGGGAAGCGTTCCAACACTTTGTGCCCCATTCTGAGGGAGCACTGGCCTTTTTTGAGTGAATCTTTGGATTGTTGAGAGAAATCAGGGAAGAATCCCTTCATATCTGGAGTTGGTTGGATTCAGATTTGAGGTCAAGGCTCGATCTTAGGGAAGATCCACAACTAAAGGAGAAGAACCCTCAACTTATCCCAAGAATCTCTTAGGTGGTTGGGTCTCTCCAAGATTATATAAGGAGGCCTCCTCATGGTAAAAAGATATGGAGAAATAGAGATACCAAACTTATGATCTCATGAGTGGTATATATGAAGACATTGTTAAGCATCAAACTTATGATCTCATAAGGGAGATATCATTGAATCATCAAAATTTTGTGTGTGGATTATTTGAGAAGGGGTCCGGAAGAAGAGATCTTGGTGAAGTGTTGCACCTACATCCATGGCTGTAAGCATTTCACTTTGTTTTCATTAATATAAATCTATGCTTGGCCTGTTTCCTTTAAAGTTTGTGTACATTTCATGAACTTGTTTATTTCATAGATCCATTATGAAGCTAATAATGGTAGAGTAGGAAGTATGTCTCATTGTTGTTTCTCATTGTAATGCAGGACCTTCTGAAGAACTTGGATATCAAGATCATCCTGGCTCGAGCAAGGACAAATGTCGGTAAAAAGGTATTTAATCTTCTTCCTTCTTCTTCTTTGGATAGTCTAGATCCATGAAAAGGAAATTCAGTGTCCACAATATAACTTTTCTGTCTTGGTCATAGGGGTCTAGTATCCAAGAGAGAATCCACTTGTCCACAAGGGGATTTCTCTGTAACAGAAATTGGCGACTCCAATAGGGAATCACCAATTTCTGTTACAAAGAAATTCCCTTGCGTAAAAGTGGATTCTCTCTTGGATAATATACCCCCATGACCAAGACAGAAAAGTTCTGTTGTGGACACTGAATTTCCTTTTCATGAAGCTAAACTATCCAAAGAAGAAGAAGGAAGAAGAGTAAATACCTTTTTACCGACATTTGTCCTTGCTCAATCCAGGCGATTCTTCATCTCCAAGTTCTTCAGAAGGTCTTGCAATACAATGAGAAAAAACAATGAGACATACTTCCTACTCTACCATGATTAGCTTTATAATGGATCTATGAAACAAACAAGTTCATGAAGTGTACACAAACTTTGAAGGAAGCAAGCCAAGCAGCGTTTGAGAACTTTACTAGTAATCCTTACAGTCGCCCTTGAATACAACATTTTATCTGTGCATGCATTTAATCCATCAAACCTCTACACTGAACAAATCATTTGAGTTTCCTTACTCCTTTGGTTCACCCGATGAAAGTCACAGTATCCACTGCATAATCAATTTTTGGTCCGTGTCATGTTTTTGTTGTTATGCCTCAGTGTTCAAGGGAAGTATTTTCCTCAAGATTCAACCATCACAAATTCTTGTTTCAATACCTGTGTTAGTCCATGTTCACTTGATCCACCAATTACATCTCTGTGTTAGTTTTGTGTCATTGATGGGGGGATACATCAAGGCCCTCATTTGACAAGTCCGTTCTTGTCGACTTCAGCACATTGTCCATGAGCTAGACTTAGAAACCAGTTAGTACCTTGGGACCTGCATGCCTCAATGGGCATCTATTCACATGGTTAGATTCGTACTACATTGGGATTGGTAAGAAGACCCTGGGTTGAATCATCACTCTTATATGTACCTTGCCCAGGTTGCGACAGAGTTTCTTTTGAACATTGACACATATACTGTCACATAGATCCACTTTGTATTGGTCCGTGGATATGTCTTTTCATCTCATAGATCCACTGTGTATTCTTCATGGCTATGATCAGTTCAGGTCATAGGAGTATAGATCCACATTGTATCATCAATGGCTATACCATTTTGTCAATATAATTATGGATCCGCAGTGTATTTTATGGCGGCCATACCTTGAAAGTCTTTATCACTCAAGCATAGGTATGCCTTCCTTGGGTTTGAAACATGTCATAATATTTGTTTTATGGTTGTGTGCATCTTCTATTAGGTTCTCCAATTTCTTACCTTTTCTTGAAAAAGTCTACAAAGTACTTTAGTCATTAGTTCTTGTCTCCTAACTTCGCACTTTGGGGGGAAATCTGTTACACCTCAAAATTACTCACTTCAATGATGACCTATTGTTGTCATTGCAAGTGTAGAAAGTGTCACATTTTGGTTGCAAGTGTCACAAGTGTCACAAGAATCATACTACCATATTTAATATGTCATTTGTCTAATGACATCATAAGGACACTTAAGACACCTTCAAAGACTGGTTTAAGAAGGAGAAATAATCTGATGAGGAGTACAAAGCATTTGCTATGAATAAAACCACTTAAAAATGATTTTTGGAAGGCATTGCTCCCCTACCCTCTATAGGGGAGTGCCGATGCTTCTTGACCTTCTTTGGGGGAGTGTTGCAACACTCTATGCACCCTTTTTGGTGAGTGCTAGCTTTTTTCATCAAATTTTGGGTTGTTGAGGAAAATCAGGGATAAATCCCCCTCATCTATGGAGTTGGTTGGATTCCAATCTGAGTTCAAGGATACATCTTAAGGAGGATCCACAACTGAAGGATAAAGATCCTCAACCTATTCCAAGAATCTCTAAGGTGGTTGGGTCTCTCCAAGATTATATAAGGAGGTCTTCTCATGGTGAAATAGATATGGCAGTTTTGAGGCATCAAACGTATGATCTCATAAGGGGGATTTATCAGTGAAAGTTACAGTCATTCTGATCATGGAACTTTTGAGCAAAGGTCTAGAAAAAGGGAGCTTGGTGAAGCTGTTGCACCTACATCCATGGATGTAAGCACCACTTTGTTCTCATTAATATAAATCTATGCTTGGACCATTTCCTTTAAAGTTTGTGTATGTTTCATGAACTTGTTTCTTTCATAGATCCATTATGAATCTAATCATGGTAGAGTAGGAAGTATCGTTGTTTTTTCTCATTGTATTAACATGACCTTATAAAGAACTTGGATATCAAGATCAGCCTGGATCGAGCAAGGACAAACGTTGTTAAAAAGGTATTTACTCTTCTTCCTTCTTATTCTTTGGATAGTTTAGCTTCATGAAAAGGAAATTCAGTGTCCACAATAGCACTTTTATGTCTTTGTGCTAGGGGTCTAGTATCCAAGAGAGAATTCACTTGTCTGCAAGGGGATTTCTCTGTAACAGAAATTGGTGACTCCACTGGGAAAGATCCACAACTAAAGGAGAAGAATCATCAACTTATCCCAAGAATATATTAAGTGGTTAGGCCTCTCCAATCCTATATAAGGAGGCCTTCTCATGGTAAAAACACATATAGAGATTGAGAGATACCAAACTTATGATCTCATACGGGAGATATCATTAAACCATCAACATTCTATGTGGATTATTTGAGCAAGAGTCTGGACAAAGAGAGCTTGGTGAAGCTGCTACACCTACATCCATGGGTGTAAGCATCTCACTTTGTTTTCATTAATATAAATCTATTCTTGGCCTATTTCCTTTAAATTTTGTGTACATTTCATGAACTTGTTTCTTTCATAGATCCATTATGAAGCTAATCATGGTAGAGTAGGAAGTATGTCTCATTGTTGTTTCTCATTGTATTGCAGGACCTTTTGAAGAACTTGGAGATCAAGATCATCCTAGATCGAGCAAGGACAAACGTCGGTAAAAAGCTATTTACTCTTCTTCCTTCTTCTTCTTTGGATAGTTTATCTTCATGAAAAGGAAAGTCAATGTCCACAATAGCTCTTTTCTGTGTTGGTCATAGGGGACTAGTATCCAAGAGAGAATCCACTTATCTGCAAGGGTATTTCTCTGTAACATAAATTTTAATTAAGGAATAATGTAATGAAAATCAATGAATTTGTAGAAGAAACTATTCCATATGGATAGTATATTCCATGTCATTTCCGGTGATATGTGGAACATCACATAACTCCTCACGGTTAGAGAGTTATGGCCATGTCAAGTTGGAGAACCCTCATGAGTTATCTAGAAGACCGTAGAAGGTCAAAGAAGTCAAATTATTCTAGATGCTCCTAGAAGAAGTTGATCAGGCAAAGTGGTTAGTCATGGGTTAAGTGGTTGCAACAATAAAACAATTAAAAATAAATTAGTTGCAACTAGAAGTGGAGATTTTACTATTTGTGGATAAAGTGGTTATGTGGACAAAGTAGTTAAGTGGACAAAGTGGCTAAGTGGAAAAAGTTGGTTAAGTGGAAAAAGTGGCTAAGTGGACAAAGTGGTTAAGTGGACAAAGTGGTTAAGTGGATACTTGTAGAGGAAGCTACTTGGATAGTATAAATAAGAGAGAAAGGATATCCCATTAGTATTCCATTGAGAATATTGAATATCTACAAGTGAATAAGGTAACCAAAGGAGATATAAGAAGAATTTCATAGGGAAGGTGAAGTAAAGAAGGCCTAAATTCAAGGGAGGATAAAGTCTTTTGATGATGCTTTCTAAGGTATGTTATTTACAGGTCATCTCACCATTTTCAAAATAAATTTGTTTATAGAATGATTCAGATATAAAAATAAGGAGGTTGGTGAGAAAACATATCCAAGTAACTGTGATAAAAATTTCCACTTGTGGGTCGTTTTAGTTTGGGAGTTACACTCTGTGGAAGATAGGGTTTGTGGCTAGTCTTGAAACTAGTCTAAAACAAGTGTTCCAGGTAAAAGCATCATAAATTATTCATGAAAGATCACAATTAATTAATACCAAATGCATTGGTTAAATTTCAATCTGTAGTAGGTTGTGTACAGTTTTCACATCCATATAGAAAATCTTACGTGCATGGAATGCTCTACAAGTTCAATCTCTAGAATAAGACATAATTCAGCAAGGTCTTCCATTTTTACTATAACTCTTTTTCTGGGAGGTTCCAAGTAGTGAAACCTAGAGGAATTGTAGAAAAGACACCGAAGAACATTTTGTACCATTTTCATATCTTTATTCATTACAGGTATATAGTTTATTTGTTGAAAGTTAGGGTTGTTGACTAATCCAAAATTAGTCATGTGAGACTAAAGTAAAGTTTGATGAAAATTCTAGTCTGTTGTTCTTGAAGTTAAGGAAGGTTTGCAGGCCTGTGATCACATACACCAGGTCTGTTACTTAGTTACAGGTTTGGCACATGGTCTTGTGTAAGGTTTTATGGTATTTGATTTATGGAGAGTATGGTGTATTGATAGAGGTATCTTGTTGGCTAACTTGGTGATATTGTGCATATGGTTGAGAGTTTACTTGATGATTGATATTTGTGAGTAGATCATATTTGGATGATGATATTTATGAGAGAGGTTGAGGTGACAAGTTTTTGTGACAGGCTGTGCATAGTTGATGCACTTGTGACTATTGGTACAATTTGATAGATTTCTTTTTGTCTACAAGATGGGTTTTGTACTTGAGGGTTAAATTCCTCACATATCAGTTGGCGCTGAGATACACAGGCTGGGTCTTGCATGAGACTTGGTGCTCTCTTGGATTTGGTGCTATGTTTCAGTTGGTGCTGGAAAAACCCAAGGATTGTAGTCCGTAATACAAAAGAAAATTATACATATATCTAGTGTTCCTTATGTTCTTTATTGTGATGTTGCATAACTCTTTATTGTTAATATATGTCATTGAGATATATTTACATGCAAGAAACTAAGTATGAATGGAAGTAATAAGTAATTATGTTGTGAATCGTGATTTCTAACTAAAGTTTTGTGAGAAGTGTAAAATATCCCTCACACTAATTCACCCCCCCCTCTCAGTGTTATCAGTGTGTCCAACAATTGGTATCAGAGAAGGCATTCACTATAACCCTTACAATATTGGAGGATATCCATGGACACACAACTATATGATGAAGTTCCAATATTTGTTGAGACAAATTATTCAACATGGAGAACATAAATGAAAGAGTATTTGAAGAAAAAAGGAGTAGGTGTTTGGAAAGAAGATATTGGTGGATCAGTTCCCTTGAAGAATAAGTCAAAATTTTCAGCTCAAAAGGAAGAAAATAAGAATGATGCATTAGCTCTCAAGACCATTTTCAATGGACTCTCAAGTTCTGTTAAAGAAAACATGGGACAATGTACTTCCACCAAGGATCTATGGCTGAATCTAGAAAAAGGTATATCAAGAAAAAAAAGACAATTTGATTAAGGAAAATGAAGGTAAACACTCTCCAAAATATTCTAATGATAATACTCCTAGTGAAGTTGAATGTTCTCTTACAAATGAAGAAGAAGATATAGTTGAAGTTTGTGTAGATGAAGAAGAAGAGTTGTTGAAGTTTAATTTTTTTTTTTTTTATTTGAGTTAGGTGATGTTAGCATGGAAATATGACATTATTCAATTGATTTTGAGTATCTTGAAAAGTGCATTAATGAAGTCCTAGAAAAGTACCCAAATCATACCATTGAACTAAAGCAAATTCTCAAAGAACAAGAAGAAAGTAAAAAGACTCAATTAAAAGAAAAAGAAGAAGAGATCAAAAGACTAAAGAATGAAATAATTAATCAAGCAGAAGAAAAGAAGAAGGTAAACAATGAGCTTAACAAAAGTCTTGAAGTTAATTTCAATCTTAAGACCAAAATTGAAGAAGTCAAAAGGATAGAGGGACTATTGAAGAATCAAATAAATGAAAAATAAGAGTCATGCCATATGTTCGAAGCTGAAGTTGTTGATCTTAGAAAGAAAAAAAAAATTAAAAAAGGTTCATGAACAACTCAACAATTCTGGATGAAATCCTAGATAGCCAAAGATCTCCAAATGATAAGTCAGGTCTTGGATACAACAAGGAAGCTATACATTTTGAAAATAACACTTCTAAGAAGCATGAGGTAAGTCCTTTATTCTCAAAAGGTGGAAGAAATGTTGCAAATCAACCATCTACACAAAGAAAGGAAAATTTCAAAATAACAAAGAAAGGAAGACATCAAGAAGCCATATTCACACCTCAAATCAAATTCAGAAGAGATACACCTTCATGGTGGACACCAAAGAAAAGGTATGAACATGTTTTTCATGGTCATTGCTACTCATGTAATGAATATGGTCACAAAGCTTTGGATTTCATACATAAAGCAAGGAAAGATAATGGAAGGTTTCATAAAACCCTAAGGTGTTGGAGATGTAATCAAGTGGGACACATTGCTTCTCATTGTCACACCATGAGATGCTACAACTGCAGTGGGTTTGGTTACAAATCCCAGGATTGTTGGAACAAATGAAGACAGTCCATGAAGAGTGCTTCATATAGCATGCCAAGAAGAACACATGAATATAGGAAGGAAGATAAGGTTGAAATAATCGAAACTGAAAGAACTAGTACTTAGAGAACAAGATACTCTCAGAAGTGGATGAAGAATAATGTACAACTAGAACAGAATGGCAGTCATGAGGCAAGCTAAATCTTGACATTTTCTAAAGCATATGTGAGATCTTGTGGGATAAGTCATGTACATACACAAGGTGACCTAAATAAAGGTCGCATACATATGCGAGTTGTCTGTGGAACATGTCGCGTACCTATGGAAAAATCCTCAAGAACAGGAGTGTACAGATGAGTTGCAACATGGTTTGATTATCTAACTTTGTTTATGCAGGGTCTACAATGGTTTTCTTTAGGTTTCATATTCTGATGTGTGTTTGATGAATATATGGTGATAATATTTGGTTGAGTTTTGAAGCATATGCTTGATGCTTATATTGATGCATGGTACTAACCCTAGAATGTGTATTGAGACATTATCTATTGAGGAATAGTGTTGTTTATGTTGGTGAAGTTATGACACTTTTTTTATTTGACATATCATGATTATATGATGTTAGCTATAGATATATCATTGATCTATTGAGGAACACTCTTGGTACATGTTTAGAGAGGCATATTTGTTGGATGTCTTGGTGCATGCATTTGACATGTGGTTGAGCTACATTTTGGGACATGTAGTTGATGAGTTGATGAGGTGGTTATGTTGTACATCATTGATGATTCATATATTGATATATGGTTGATGCACTTGCTTTGGTACATGATGTATAAGATGGTATAGTTGAGATGCTTGGTTGATATATTGATGGTTGAGATACATGGTTGTGGCACTTGTTCATGGTAGAGGCATATCATGAGTCATATGACACTCGTTTGAGGCATATGGTTGGTACATAGTTGGCACATGTTCTTGGCATATGGTTGATACACTTCATTGATGATATCTTATGGTATATTGTATGGTATTGATGTACATGGGTTTTGTGCATGGTTGGGACATAGTATGGCACAGGATGTACATTGTTAAGCCCTAATATTGGCTCATTACCCCTTAATTGGGGCATATTATATTAGTAATGTTATTTTATTTATGTCGGCTTTAGGCCATTAGTTGTAATTATACCTCCTAGTCTCCTATATATACCAAGGAGACATTTTCATTTT
>JASDQU010263111.1:0-13244 GCA_032191745.1 Picea mariana | reverse complement strand
TGTATACCCAATTTCCCATTTTTTCTGGTGTTTAAATTTCTTCTCAATTTTAACAACATATTGATAAGCAACACCGAGTGATGAGATGCCTAGAAAATCCATTTCAGTCTGGATGTATCTGTGTAGAGCCCCACGGTATTTTAGAACCAAAAGTCGTTCAGAGTCTTTGATACCCAGCTTGGTGCGCAATGTATGGAAGGTATTGGTGAACTTCTAAAATTCTTGGCCCCTCTCTTACCACAGTGTGGTCCATCTCATGTACTGGTCCTCATAGTTGCCAACAGGGTAATACTCTTCCTTTACCGCATCCAAAAAAAAATCCCAAGTGGGATTGGCCCCATATATTCCAGACTCCTCTGTGGAACTTTTCTCCCAGTAAGTTTCCCACCAATGTTTGACATGGGGGACAGATTTAAGGAGTGCGAAGGTGATCTTTTCTTTGTCGGAAAAATTGTGAACAGATAAATAACCTTCTAGCAGAGTTTACCATTTTTCTAGGGCTTCTGCATCTATCTGTCCTTCAAATACAAGAATATCAAAATTAACTTGTACCTTGAAAGGTGAGGTGCCTCCAAAGTTTCCACTTGATGAAGATGCACCTAATGCTATTAGTAGGCGTTGAAGGATGTGGGAAAAATTCTCCATCATTTCGTCCCTTTGTCGCGTGAGAGCGTGCTCGAGCAACAGATTGGTAGGATCATCTGCTCCGTCATTTTTCTTTTCTTCCACCATTGAGGGTTTCTTGGGTGTGCGAGAGTGATTGTCTTCAAGAGAGACAAGATCGGGACCCAACTTTCTATACTCGGACCTCGTCGGGGACATGCATTGAAAAAATGATCAAGAGCACCCTGATCTGATACCACTGATCCGGATTATTTTCGACACGAAATGAGAGCGGAGATATAATAAAGAAATGCATAGAGATATCGCGTATATCTGATAATATAACAGAAAAAAAATTAGAGATGCAACCATAAACACAGAGATACAGTAATACACAATTTCTATTAATCAAAGAAATGTACAGAGACTGTAAAAATACAGAGTGAAAGACTCGCTATAATGGTGGCAGCTTATCTCTGAGAAGAGATGTGATGGCTACTCACATTCGCAAGAAGATGGTTACAATGAGGCTTTGAAGGCCTTTTTACAATAAACAAGAATGCCAAAAACCCTAGACATCCGAAAACCCTAACCCTAGGAGATGAAGTGCCAAAAGTCATGTGGGCCCCGTTTGGGTAAGTTAGTACATCAACTTCCCGGGGTCGTAACTTTTTCATACAATCTTTGTTTTAGGTGTATGATAGCTCGTTGGAAAGGTATCATCGAGGAGATTTATTTTGGGGGATAAATTATGCCTTTGGATATCATTGAGAAGCTCTATCTCTAAAAACCTTCATTTAGGCCCTCAAAATGGCCCTGGAAGTTAAAACCTACTAAAAATAGTAAATTTCCAAAATTGCCAGAAAATTGTTTTGAGCCAGTCGAAAAAGGTGGGTGGCCACTGATATCCACTTGGATCAATTATTATCCACATATCCTTTACAGGATGCAAGCAGGGTGGAGGATGCTTTTACGTTGGCTGTAGGGGTGGAAGGCATGGCTATTGCCGAAGGATTGACAAGCAATGGCATAGGAATCAAAGCCTCTTCCAATTCCTTGAACCGGTCCTTCAGTCTAGCATTCTTGGCCTCGATGACTCCAATGGAATCATTAAATGCTTCTCCACTCGTGTTGTGAAGTTGAAAGATTTGGGACAACCACATGTTGGCAAGGTCAAGCTCTAACTGAGATTTTCCTTTCTTATTTTTTACATTTTTTTTCTCAATTATCAATTTGTTGGACTTGCTATCAAAAACAACGCTCTAGAACACGAAGGATCCATCTTCATAAAAAATTTAGGTAATGGATATGTCCATTGGATGGCTATGTTGGATGGCGTCTTCGGGCTGATCAAGGTAGCAGAGCATGCTATCCAGATCAATGTCAAGTTCCATTTTCTCACTATGAATTTTCGTCTCTTCCGCCTGCCCCACATTTTTTTTTCTCTTCTTCTCTACTGGAAGCTTGTGACAACTATCAATTTTAGAGTGAGGAGGGTCGTTATCTCCTCCTCAGTTTGAAGAACTCTGAGTTTCTTTGTTGCTGTGGTGGGCTGTTGGAGCGATGCTCCAAGATGTCGTACTTTTTGGAGTGTTATTTTTCAATTGAACACTCTTGTCACCGAGGACTTTCCCCTGTTGCGTGTACAATTTAGTGCAACTTTGCACCGTGTCTAGGTCACCGACATCAGAGGCAAGAGCTTTGCCTCCACTGTGTTTGTTTTCGGGCATGCGTTTTTTGAAAAAAAAATTGCCAGGGCTAAGTGTTTGTAAATGTTGTCGAAAAATATTATAGGGGTCGAACCCTCTTATGATTTCAGCATATTCTAGGTTGGAGATGCTAGAATGCGCTGCGAATTCATTAATTTTGTTGACATTTTTCAACACGAACTCCATTACTTTCCAAGGCAGAGGAATGAACTGTTTTTTTTTCTTTTTTTGCAACAGATGCAACTAGTAGTTGTATTGCCATGCTACTTATGCAAAAAACATTTTGTCTATAATGTGACATGGAAGGAGAGAAGGTTTTTCCATGGAGCCAAAAATTCTTATGATAGTGTAATTATCCAAATGTTCAAGTGTCCCCTTCTTGTCCAAAAAACTGGTTGCTTGTTTAGATATGCGAGGAGATTCTTCTCCTAACAACAAAACTTTGAAAACAAACACAAAGCCATTAAAAACCTCATAAAAACAGTGGGAAGCCTTGTGCTTCCACAAGGCCTGGTACCATAATGTTACTACGTCGAATTCCCAGTTGAAATTCTTCTACAGAGACAGTTGTGGAAACCGACAGGAATGTGCTATCGCAAAAACTAAGTAGGATGACATATAAAATTTATTTTCCCTTTTGAAGCTTGACAATTGGGAACAAATTTCATGGGAAATTAACTTGCCCCAATAAAAAATGGATTGTTCGTTGACTGTGAAATAAAAAATATAAAGAGCCATCCAGGAAACAGTTGCTATGGACTCTTGTCACGTTATTCTTGTAAACAACAAGGCAATTTTGTGAAATGGATTTCTAAATGAACTAACCCACAAGATTGTAATATCTTCAGGCACTAGAAGCGAGTTTTCCAATAAATGGGGCAAGAGGTCCAACCCGTTATTATGCTTTTCTAGGAATTGTTTGCAATATTCTCCTCTGAATGTCAATGCTGGCTCCGACAATCTTAGCATCTGGTGGAAGACCCGAGGTGACAAAGAAACAAAAGAATAGTCCCGCAGTGGAATAATTCTTTTGTATGAAATAAATTTATCGGTGGACCAAGAGATCAGGTCCTTACAGTAAAAAACCTCAAGGAAACATCATGCACGAGCAATCCTAGAGGTCCAAATTACTTGGTTCTCTGTGACAGAGGTTGAGTAATAAGAATATGCCCTAGACCACTGGAAGTTCTTGTCCTCACACCCAAAGATGTTCACTGTATCTCCACATAATTGATGTCGAGTTGATGCCATAGGTTTATGAGAACATTGGTTTTCTCCAGATGATGGTTGAAATGAATAGTTAGAGTCGATAATGTAACTCTCCGCTGAATCTTGGTTAAATGATTATGAATGGGAAAGATCCTTGAGCCTTTCGTTGATTAATGACAATATGTATGGGTGGTGCATGATGAACTATTAGCAGTCAAGCTTACTTATTGCATATTTAGAAATGTGAAGGTGGCGGGTACGACAAAGAGAAATTAAGGATTGGAGGTTTCGTGAATGTGCAAGGGCGACGACGTGCGAACAACATTTCATGATTTTGAAAGATCAAGAGTCAGAAGGGATAAGATAACCCCTCATAAATATTGGTTTAATGCACATTAATAGGAGATCTCCTCGAGCCTTTCACCCATCAATGTCAATCTATACGGTTCCTGCATGATGAGTTCTTAGAAGTAAATGTCAGTAATTGCATATTTATAAACAAGATATTTGTGTGTGTGTGTGTGTGTGTGTGTGTATATATATATATATATATAACATTTTTTTTTCTTTTATTATAGACAAGTGTGAAGGTCACAGAGACGGGGGAGAGCAAGGAAAGAATGGAAAGGTCTGAAAAGCGGCCAGACAGGATTTAAAAAAGGGTTACAGGGATATTGAGGAGAGGCGAGTGTTCCATGGTCAAATTTTATGTATCATAATTTTTTACTGCAAAACATGTAAGAAGGAAGAGATCATGATGGGGCAGTTTAGTGGTCAGTTTGTATATTTGCGGAATTCCAGGAAAGTGGCTAAGTATGGAATAGGGAAATGGTCGGGTAGACTCGTTCTCAGAAGCAAGGATTAAAGTTTTCGTGAACGGACCAACTTGACGATGCAAAAATGGCATTCCATGATGTTTGAAATTAGTGCTTTCTACCAGGAATACGATCTGGGAGTTTACTTGGTTCTTGGTTGTACGCTTCATTTCTCAATTTGTATATCGCGAAACTTCGAGGCATTTTTTTTAGCCAGCCATCCCGTAAGTCCGGCTGTCAATTTGTATACTGAGGAACTGTGGGTGTTGTTTGTAGGACACAGAACTATAGAGGAAATACTTTTCCCTTTAATATATCTTTTGTGGCACAAATGTGGTATGGCTCATTTTAGCACTTTTCCATCCGTAAACAAAGGCAATCTTGAGCCCACCATCCCTAGAGCCCGTGTGTCAATTTGTGTATCGTGGAGCTCCGAATGTTGTTTGGAGGTCACAGAAAAATAGAAGTGCAATGTTGAGCCAACCAACGCGCAAGTCCGCCCGTCAATTTGTATATTGTGGAACTCCGGGTGCTACTTGTAGGACACAGAACAATAGAGGGCCAATTTAAAGAAAGGGGAAGCGCTCATTGGAAACGCGTGAATTCGCCAAGCCGCACAACAAGGCATTTTCGAAAAAAAAATGATTAAGTAACCAAGAAGAGAAACTACAAGGAATAAAAGAGTGGGAAAATAGAAAGGGGGAGGGCAGTTTTCGTAAGTGCGTATTGGTTTCAAAGAAGCCCCATTGTTGCAAAACCATCATTTTCTACTAATTGTTAGCAAATGAATTATTGAAGATTAGATTTTATTGCAACCTGTGCGTGTAAGTATGTTCTTGATACATTCTTCCATGACTGTAACATATTAACTTAACTATTAAACTTCATTTTCTACTAATTGCCAGCAAATGTTTTGTTGAAGATTAGATTTTATTGGAACATGTGGGTGTAACCATGTTCTTGATACATTATTCCATGACTATAACATATTAACTTAAGTATTAAACTTCTTGCATTATGGGTTGTTAGCATTAAAACTTAATAACTACATGTCTAGAAACAAGAATGGTGATTTTGCTACAAGATTGTACATTGGTATTGCTATGTTCTATTTGCATTACGAATAGAATTGAACATTGGTTTGAAACTGTGTGTAATCCATTTTTTGTTTGCATTAAAGGTTGGTGGATTGACACAGTACATTGTCATATAATTTTTATATGTTCCATATTAGAAAAAATAACCTAAGTAAACACAATATCGAAGAACTACGAGAACACCGAACCATGCCAATGAGAACATGCGTTAAATCCAGAAAAGAAGAAACAACAAAGATTCCAAGGCAAAAAAATTTAATAACAAATCCATTTAAAAAAAAGAAGAAAAACAATGAGTATTGTACATCTATCCTTAGAAATTGGACCTAGTTCTTCGAGCCAAAACATTGAACGTATCTGCCACAAACACATGCATGAGATCCGCAGTATGCAGGATCCTTGCAGTTTTCTCCTTGATGAATCATCCTGTGGTGAAATTGATAGTTTTCAGAATCTTCTCGTGAGGAAGAAGACGCAAAACGTTGCAGGGAAAATGAATATCCCTTAACTGAAACATAGGGCACAACTAGAAACCGCCTCTGCAAAATCGAAAAAAATTTAGGGACACAAGTTGCATGTGTAATTTCAGAGGCCCAAATTAGTCCATTCTGGGTGGAAGGAGATGACTAGTAGAAAAATGCCTTGCAGTAGTGAGAGTTCTGGACCTGATTCCTGGAGATTTTAATTGTATATCCATAGAACATGACAGTAGTCCCACAAGTGAATAATTTTTTTTCCTGAATTATATCTCTGGGAGCATCAACATATCATTTCCTTACAGTGAAACTCTTCTGCCCAGAACAGAGTAAATTAGAACTTTGGAATTCCTACTTTCGTGTTGCAAAGCAACTATTGCGTTCAACATCGGTTTCTTTTCTGAAACTTCTTTTGGTGTTGTCAGGATCGCCATCACTGAGTCAGGAAGTTCCTCTCATTATAGTTGATTTCAATTTGGGTGCAAGAGTGGGAAGAGTCCCTACATTGCCATCATCTATTATCGTATCATCGCCCATCATATCATCTTCTTCCGGCTTGGAATCCATGACATCAACCTTTGTGCCAACCATAAATGCAACTGGGTAGGTTCTCTGAGTAGGCAAGGTTGTCTTGGAATTATTTAGTTTGAAATATATCTCTTGGTGTACTAAGGAACCATCTCCTTTTTTGCTCATGGGCGGAGGGAGATGAGTAGTAAGAATATGCCCTGGAATAGTGGAACCTCTGACCATTATACCCGAATGTGTTTACTGTATCTAGACATAACTGCTACCACAAGTTAATGAGAATTTCTGTTTGCTCGAGATGATGTTTGAAATGAAAATTGGGGAGGGATAATATAACCCTCCGCAAATATGGTTTAATGCATATCAATGGAATATCTCCTTGAGCATTTTGTTGATCAATGACAATCTCCAGGGTTCGTGTGGAATGAGCCGTTACCATTACAGGTCACTAATTGCATATTTAGAAAAAAGTGTGAAGGTGGTGACGGCGATGAAGAGATTAAGAATTAGAAATTTCTTAAAGGCGCCAACCCGCCGGCGCACAAAAATAGATTGCATCATGTTTGAAATGAATACTTGGAAAGGATATCATACTTCTGCACAAATCTTAGTTTAATTCATAGTAATGAAAAATCTTCTCCAGACTTTCGGACATTAATGACAATCTAAACGGTTCTTGCAGGATGAACTACTAGAATTAAAGCTTAATTATTGCATATCTGGAAACAAGTAGAAAGGCAACAATGATGGTGAATTGCGATGAAGCATTATACATTTCGTGCACCTGCCAACCTACGAAACTGATTCCAAGAAATACCCAAGTATAAAAAGTGGTCGGGCAGGTTACAAAAGAAAAAGGGCAGAAGATATACCCAAGAGACATCAAGGGCCAATTGTCATATTGCATCTCAGTGAAATATATCTACCGTCAATTTGTATGTCACAGAATTTTGGCTATTGTTTGTGCATAGGGGAACAACGGAAGCGCAACAGTGAGAGGGAAATTTGTATATTGATGAACTTGAGTTTCTGTATATGAAAGCATGATACATTGGAAAAAAGGACCAAGCAAATAGAAAGAGAAAGCATACGAGATGAAGGGGGGTTTGTTTGCTAGTTTGTAAATCGCAGAAGTCTAGGTGCTAGTTGCACACGACGGAACAATGGAAACGCAATGTTAAACCTATCTATGCAAGAACCCACGATTCAAAAGAATTGTTCAATATGAAAGGGGGAAGCAGTCGGTTGGGCTAGTGATATAAAAGTAACAATGGAAATCTAAAGACGCGAATCCACCAAATCCCGCACCTATACATTTTTCGAAAAATGAGTAAGTAAATAAAGGGAAAAAAGAGAGAAAAGAGAAACTATAAATTTTCCGAAATATGAGTAATACACACTAAATATGTACTATAAAGTATGAACATGAGATGTTTTAGATCATGTACGGATCCCATATTCCATACTTAGCCACTTTTTGGATTGCGGGTTCTTGGATTGGCAGCCTCTAAATTGGGCATCTATTGTTCCATGGCCTACAAATAGCATCCAGAATTCCGCGATATAGAAATTGGCCAGCAGACCTGTGGGATAGCTTGATCAACATTGCACTCCTTTTGTTTCATGTCATACAAACATCACTCGGAGTTCCTTGATATACAAATTGATAGACGGACTCCAGGGCTGGCGGCTTCAAGAGTGTGATTGTTTATGGATGCTAATCCCTATTAACTATTTGACATTATCTAAAAACATTATTTTCAATACTAAATTATTAATATTAAATATTGATATTGTACAATTTAATTAGACAAGGTTTGTACAATATTAAACAGGGAAGCGGTCGGTCGATTGGGCTAGTGATATAAAATTAAGTAAAATCTGAATACGTGAATCCGCCAACTTCCTTACCAAGAAATTTTCCTCGGGCTGGCGGGCTCAAAATTGGTTCTCTATTGTTCTGTGAGCTAGAAATAGCACCCCGAGAGTTCCGTGATATACAAATTGACAGGCGGACTTGCGGGCTGGCTCACTCAACATTGCATTTATATTGTTCTGTGTCATTCAAATAGCACTTAGAGTTCCACCATATACAAATTGACAGATGGACTCCAGAGATGGTGGGCTCAAGCTTGCGATTGTTTACGAATGGTGATCCCTATCAACTATCTAACACTTATTTTCAATACTAAAGTATTGATATTAAATATTGATATTGTACAATTTAATTACATAAAATTATAAAAGGATGTGAAATATCTTATTTCAAAGAAAACCCCATGTATTTGGAAACTTGCATTCCAAAAATTTTGTATAATATGAAGTGGGCAAGAGGTCGGTCGGGCTGCTGATATAAAAATGGGTGGAAATTTGAACACGTGTATCCATCAAGTTCCGCACCTGAAAATTTCCCAAGAAACGAGTTGTACATACCAAATATGTACTTTTATAAAGTATGGGCATGAGATTTTATAGAGCATGTACACAACCCTCATTCCATGCTTAGCCACTTTTTGGATCGCGTGTTCTCGAGTTGGCAAGCTCAAAATTGGGCCTATGTTGTTTCGTGACCTAAAAATACCACCCAGAGTTCCATGAAATACAAATTGACAAGAGGACTATTGGAATTTTAAGGGCCTCCTGTTGATGTAATAGCACAATTGGACTTGGGCTAGTTTAGATTCATTTCTTACAATACTAAATGGAGAAGCGTTCGGTCGGGCTGGTGATATAAAAGTAATTGAATTCTGAAGTCGTGAATCCACCAACTCTCGCAGCTAGAATTTTTCTGAAAAATGAATAATACATATTAAGTATGTACTCTTATAAGGTATGGACATGTAGTTTTTATAGAGCTTGTACGGATCCCACATTCCATACTTGGCCACTTTTTGGATCATGGGTTCTCGATCTAACGGGCTCAAAACTGGGCCTCTATTGATCTGTATCCTACAAATAGCACCCAGAGTCCCGCGATATACAAATTGACAGACGAACTTGTGGACTGGCTCGCTCAACATTGCACTTCTATTGTTCTGTGTCTTCTAAACAACATTCATAGGAAATGAGTAATACATACTAAATATGTACTTCTAAAAACTATGGACATGAGATTTTATAGAGCATGTATAGATCCCTCATTCCATACTTAGCCACTATTTGGATCGCGGGTTCTCGGGCTTGCAAGTTCAAAATTGGGCCTCTGTTGTTCCATGCCCTACAAATAGCACCCACATTTCCGTGATATACAAATTGACAAGCGGACTTGCGCGCTATTTGAATTTTAAGGGCCTCGTGTTGATGTGATAACACAATTGGACTTGGGCCAGTTTATATTCGTTTATTACAATATCAAATGGGGAAGTGGTTGGTCAGGCTGGTGATATAAAAGTAAGTGAAATATGAAGTTCTGAATCTGCTAACTTTCGCACCTAGAAGTTTTCCGAAAAACAAGTAATACATACTAAGTATGTACTCTTATAAAGTATGGACATGAAATTTTTATAGATCATGTACATATCCTGCATTCCATACTTGGCCACTTTTTGGATCGCGGGTTCTCGGGCTGAAAATTGGGCCTCTATTATTCTGCTCCCTACAAATAGCACCCACAATTCCGTGATATACAAATTGACAAGCGGACCTACGGGTTGGCTGGCTCAACATTGCACTTCTATTGTTCTGTGTCCTCTAAACAACACTCGGAGTTCCGTGATATACAAATCGACAGATGGACTCAAGGGTTGGAGGGTTCAAGATTGTCATTGTTTACGGATGGTAATCCCTATCAACTATCTAACATTATCTAAACACATTATTTTCAATACTAAATGATTAATATTAAATATTGATATTGCACAATTTAATTAGACAATAAATTTTGTACAATTTGGTCGGGCTAGTGATATAAAAGTAAGTGGAAATCTGAACACGTGCATCCGCCAACTTCCACACCCAGAAATTTTTCGAGAAACGAGCAATACATAGTAAACATGTACTTTTATAAAGTATGGACATGAGATTTTATAAAGTATGGACGAATCCTTCATTCCATACTTAGCCACTTTTTGGATTGCAAGTTCTCGTGCTGGTGGGCTCAAAATTGAGCCTCTATTGTTCTGTGTCCTACAAATAGCACCCAGAGTTCTGTGATATACAAATTGACAGGCGGACTTGCGGGCTATTTGGCTCAACATTGCACTTCTATTGTCCCATGTCCTCCAAACAACACTCGGAGTTCCGTGACATACAAATTGACAGAAGGACTCCAGGACTGGCGGGCTCAAGATTGCAATTGTTTACAGATGGTCATCCTATCTAACATTATCTAAAAACATAATTTTCAAATACTAAATTATTAATATTAAATATTCATATTGTACAATTGAATTACATAAAATTATCAAAGGATGTTAAATCGCTTATTTAAAAAAAAATGAAGGAAACAAAATAAAGTTTTTTAAAATTCTATCACCACAAGCATAATAACGACCAACGAGCAATACATAGTAAACATGTACTTTTATAAAGTATGGACATGAGATTTTATAGAGCATGTACGAAATCTTCATTCCATACTTAGCCACTTTTTGGATCGCGGGTTCTCAGGCTGGCGGGCTCAAAATTGAGCCTCTATTGTTCTGTGTCCTACAAATAGCACCCAAAGTTCCGTGATATACAAATTGGCAGGCAGACTTGCAGACGCTCTGGCTCAACATTGCACTTCTATTGTCCCGTGTCCTCAAAACAACACTCAAACTTCCGCGACATACAAATTGATAGAAGGACTCCCAGACTAGCGGACTCAAGATTGCAATTNGTACAATTGAATTACATAAAATTATCAAAGGATGTTAAATCGCTTATTTTTAAAAAATGAAGGAAATAAAAGAAAGTTTTTTAAAATTCTATCACCGCAAGCATAACAACGACCAATTTGAATTTTAAGGGCCTCTTGTTGATATGATAGCACAATTTCACTTTGCACAGTATATATTCATTGATTTCAAATTATTCCAGGAGATCAATTTTACCAAGTTCATTGATTAAGCAAAAAATGTTAAAACAATGACCAATTTGAATTTTAAGGGCCTCTTGTTGATATGATAGCACAATTGCACTTCACGTGCAGTATATATTCATTGATTTCAAATTATTCTAGGAGATTAATTTTACCAAGTTCATCAATTAAGGAAAAATGCTAAAACAAGCCACATGCTACATTTGCATCATAGCGCCATAGAAATTATCAGGCGGATTTGCGGGCTAGCTGGCTAAAAAATTCAATTTTGTTGTTTCGTGTCCTCCAAACAACAGTCAGATTTACATGATATACAAATTGATAGATGAATCACACAACCAATAACCAACTAAACTTCAAACATGCCGCAAGAAAGTTCCCACAAGGTTCCATAGAGCAGGACACATCGACCTTTGCATCAAACAATTTGATATACAAAGAAAAGACGTCGCCGCGTTTGTTTTCTCTTGCATCTGGTATATGTTCCTAGTAGAAAATAATCGGGGCCATGGGATATATGGGGTTTGCTGCCATGCTTCCCATTTTTGTGGTGACTGATAACGATAACATGATCCTTGGAATTTTGTGTTCTTAAGGCAACCTCATGTAATATGGCATTTAGAAAGAGATGTAGATAAAGTACTAATCGTTGTTTTAAGGCTGCCAACAATTTGAGGTGGCGAGGTTGAACTACATCGTATCGTCCATCACAGGTGATGTACCACTGAATTATCCCTGCAATCTCCTTCCATGGTTCTTTGAGGGTACTAGGATTAAGTCCCTTTCCCTTCTTATCCAATTATTCCCCAGGGTCTGTGAAAGTTTCCACAACTTCCTTTTAGTGATGTGTATCTTCCTATCCACCGAATGCCCATGTTAGGGAGGCCTATGACCTCTACTAAGATTTGCAGGGTGACTGATATTCGTATGCCTCGCACCATAGAGATTTCTCTCTGCAGATTTTGAAATAATTCAAGCATGACATTCATGTCATATCCTTACAAACGGTTGAAGTACTCTGTCCACCCCAAAAAGTGTAGGATTTGTCTTGCTTTCTCTATAACCTGTAGTAAATTTGGCTCCCTGTGCACACCTCTACCACCCATTTTGTGAGAAAATGTGGATGACTATCATTCCTGGTAGCAGACTTGGTTAGACCAGCTCAGAGGAAAAATTACCAAAAATAACAAATATCAGAGACAACAAGTGTTCACAAATGTGGGTATTTATTACAATCATTACTATATTTATCGAGAAGCATGTCGAGTGTCCACTCCCCTCATTAATATAAAGGTCGACCTTGACCGTCAGCATAGGGAAGAGTAATGAGTGTAGGTATTGATGGTGAGGGGTAATGATTGTACTGTCGCTGCCAATGGAGATCAATGATTAATTTTCAAACATCATATTTTAATGGTAATCATTAAACGTTAGTCCTCTTTCATGGAACTGAAATATACCTATACTCAAAAGAATGCTTTAAGGATACATATGCCGAATAAATTAAATCTGTTCATTTAAATAATATCCCACATATCATAATGTTGTTACTTTTTTGTTTTATTGAATACCACCGAAATGATAGCCTCGTTATTGAGTGAAGGAAATCTAGAGACATGTAGAAACTTGGCGTTTAAGTTAAACTTCCATATCACAGGCAGAGCCATTGTTTCCAGTAGGCATCCATAGCCTCGACAGGGTTGCGTTTTAACCCTTATATGAGCTTGTTGTTAATGTTTAATGGCATTATTATAGTTCTTTGCATTTCAATAGATAAGAGAAACATA
>JASDQU010263107.1:3287-15506 GCA_032191745.1 Picea mariana | reverse complement strand
AAGAAAATATAATGAATCAAGCACGACAGGGTGGAAAATACTAAGACAACTTGAATTTGGCCAATGTAAGGATTCCAGTGCAATCCTTTAGCACAGGCTCAAATTATTTCATGAATCCAAAGCAATGAACAGCCCAAGCCCCAAAACTGACTCAGGAAAGTCAGTGTGTACAAATAAACACAGAAATCCTCTCTTTACAATGCTAGTCCTCCATAGAACCTAAAACTACCAAGGCATATGCATCCAGTTCTCCTCCTAGATAGAAGTACCAAACGTCCAAAACTCTAGAAGCACTTCCTGTGAACAATTGAGGGGCCAGACTCCTCATATTCTGATTTTGAAATCCACATCTGCAATACACATAACAAGTGCAGATTTTTAGGTGAATCCAAAACTTTTTCCCTGATAAAATTAAGAACCGATAAACCATATGCAATGCACAAAATGAAGCAACTGAAACTTGTAGTACATACCTGCTGGAAAGTACTTAAGGAAGCCAAAATGGACCCTCCAATCCAGACACTGTATTTTCTTTCTGGAGGTGCCACCACCTTGATCTTCATGCTGCTGGGAGCCAGTGAAGTAATTTCCTTACTCATACGATCTGCAATTCCAGGAAACATTGTGGATCCACCACTGAGCACAATATTCCCATACAAGTCTTTACGAATATCCACATCACACTTCATAATAGAATTGTAAGTAGTCTCATGGATTCCAGCAGCTTCCATTCCTATTAAAGATGGCTGGAACAGCACTTCTGCACATCTGAACCGTTCTGCACCGATGGTAATTACCTGGCCATCAGGAAGCTCATAGCTCTTTTCCAATGAAGAGCTAGTTTTTGCAGTCTCCATCTCCTGTTCAAAATCAAGAGATACATAAGCTAATTTCTCCTTCATATCTCGGACAATCTCGCGCTCTGCGGTGGTGGTGAAGGTGTACCCACGTTCTGTAAGAATCTTCATCAATGCATCCGTCAGATCACGCCCAGCAAGGTCCAGTCTGAGTATGGCATGAGGCAAAGCATATCCCTCATAAATTGGGACAGTGTGCGTAACACCATCACCAGAATCAAGCACAATACCTAAGATGATAGGTGTAAAGCAGTTAGAGACACCCTAAAATAAGATCTTAACAAAATGTATGTGTTGGTGCAACTTATAACACTTAGAAGTATCAGTTCAACACAATTATCTGTGGAAATGCACGTAAGAGATCCAAAATTAATGGCTGAAACAGGATGGCATAATGAAAAAGCGTACCAGTGGTTCGTCCACTTGCATACAGAGAAAGTACTGCCTGGATTGCAACATACATGGCAGGCACATTGAAAGTCTCAAACATTATCTGTGTCATCTTCTCTCTATTAGCCTTGGGATTAAGCGGCGCCTCTGTGAGAAGCACAGGGTGTTCCTCGGGGGCGACACGGAGTTCATTGTAAAATGTGTGATGCCAGATCTTCTCCATGTCATCCCAATTTGTCACAATACCATGGTCGATCGGGTACTTGAGAGTCAAGATACCCCGCTTTGATTGAGCTTCGTCTCCAACATATGCATCTTTTTGCCCCATACCAACCATCACACCTGTATGCCTTGGTCTGCCCACAATGCTTGGAAAAACAGCACGCGGAGCATCGTCTCCAGCAAATCCAGCCTTATCGGCATCACAAGAATCAGAATGAACAGGATCAACATAGCTCCGAAACAAAATCACATTCCTCAACGGAATACAGTATATATGATGAACATAAATCTTGTAAAACCCAACCCCTTAGCTTAAGGCAATACTCGCATCGATTACAAGATGGTCAACAATAAACAAACACTGCTGGAACTATTTGCAGTTGAATTAGGGAATCTAATAACAAAGATCATGGATCATAGACCAACAATGTATAAACTAGCCTCCATTCCCACAGACCAATGTGATCTGAATGAGATATAAATATTATACAAATAAAAACATAAATACCAACCTTAACCATTCCAGATCCATTGTCACAGACAAGGGGCTGGATTTCTTCTGCATCACCCATTCTCAGAGGATATCAAGACTCAACTGTACATACACACAAAATACCCACCTCAGATCCTTGCCTAAATCAGACCTAGAGCAACATGAATATTCTTTCAAACAACATACCCACATCAAATTCTACCCAAACCAATTAATCACATGATCAAATACTTACTCCCAATTCTCAGAAATCAAAATCATCTTCAGGCAATTCAACCAGGAATTGATCCAATAGTGCATTTCTCTCTTATCTCACTTCATTTAGTCAAATGGGTGATTACCCAAATAGAAAGATTTGCAGAGACCATTGTTTTTACTTACCTCTCTCTTGTATTGTATTGCGTTCTTCTGTAAATCCTTCCCAAACTTTGCAACGATATGGAGAAAGCAGGAAGTTCTCTTTCAGATGACGAGAAAGGGCATTTGGTGTCTTTAAATCCTCCCCAAGTTCAGAGAAAGCAGGAGGCTCTTCAGATGATGAGAAAGAACATTTGGGGTCCAAGAAATAGGCAAGCTTATGGTCCCTCGTGTGACATTCCAGCTAACCAGCCAGCCAAAAACACCTATAAAGCAGTGAGTAATCTATAAAGCACAGTACGTTGTAGTTTGTGTGTATGTCTGTAGACTTAGTTCACAAAGATGGCAGAATACATGTTGGCCAGTGTTAAAGGTATACTTGTTAAACTATTTTAAAAAATAAATAATAATGGAGTGTTTCGAAAGCAGATTTTCGGTTGGAACTTTTGAAAAAGGTCGTTGGTGATTTGATCTCGAAGGGACCATAAGGCTCAATTTTCTAAAAAGCATATAATGAAAAATATATATTCTCTTCTGCCCTGTAAATTACAGACCTCCTTTTTAATATTTAATATGTTTCTCTCCAGAGATAGTGGGTACTTTGTCGTCTGAAGGATTTTTTTTTCAACTATAACGAGTATGTTAATATGAATTATGTGAAATAATTTGTAATAATATTGTGCTTTGCGGATATACAAGGTTGTGTCATGTAACCTTCTGTGCTTCAGGTTTCATGATATGCAAGCAAAGTGTGTGTTAACATGATAGTTTTACTTGTGATCTCATGTTTATAATTCACACCATTTAATTACTCTACCTAATTTATTAATCTGGTTTAAAAAAGTTCACATATATAAGAGGTTATTCAAATGTATATTTGTATTTTGAGATTGAGAAAATAACTTTAAAAAAAAAAGAAAAAAAGAATAATGAAAGTTATATCCATATTCACATAGCATTCTTTAGAGTTTCACTAGAGACATTGATTTAATTGGTTAGGAATCCTTCATAAGGCTGTTGTCTCTAGATAAACTTTGTACTTGAAAGGCATTTGCATAATCCAAATATTAGGTTTATTGATAATTATTGTCACTATAATTATTTATTTGATTTGACATTTTTTCACTCAGTTTAAGCTTTACATTGATTTTGGTATAGATGATGATTTCCTTATTGGCTTGTCTTATTAGTCCCTGTCATAGGCATAGAGGGACTATAGCGATCGATAATTCATTGAATTCGTATTAGTTTGTCCTTTGACCACAAATATTTGAATAATATCTATTGTTGGAATTAGGGAACTAAAAACATAAATTTTCTATATAATAAAAAGTACTATATGTGTCATGATCTGATTGGATAAAAGATTGGAGGTCTTATTGCCGGCTTCGCTATTCCCAATGCTTTATATGTTGACATATCCAAACTTTTTGATCGTATACAGTCTTTTTTAATCATGTATTTTCTTATGCATTGCTTGAAGCTGGATTAATGCTAGCATTAGTTCGAATGTTTGTCTTAGCATTTTCTGCTAGCTAAATTTATCCCAATGTTTGATATGCTATCATATCTAAAGTTTGTCCTTCGAATACATTCTCTATTATTCAAAGCGATATGATTTGAGGTTTTATTAGTATTGCACATGGATAGTATATTAAAGTTATTATTAATATTATTATTTTTTATTACTATTACTATGTGTGATTTTTTATTTATTGTTGCGTGCTTCAAGAGTCTTTGTCATTGTTGCATACGTAAACAGGCCTGGCACGCTGCATTCTTTCTTAAATGTTTACACAGGGCGACACCCTTCGATGGTTTTGACAGTCTTAAGTGTTTACCTAACATGTCTCGCAGCCTTAAATGTTTATTGTACAGATGTGTTGCAATACAATTCCGTTCCATTTTTTTGATGGTGTTGTTTGCAGTGAAATTGTGCAAAATTGTTCTCCACTGACATCACTGGTTCAGTGGTTGATGTTTGTTCGTTGGTTCATTCCATGCTTCTTGTTCTTGTTTGATTCAACTTTGCAAAGTTGAGGTCCTGTAGTTGCAGTTGGACCTCTTCGTGGTTGTGCATTGGTTTGTTGTCTTTCAACTTTGCAAGCTGTTGGACCTGTTGTTGTGGTTTGCAAGTTTTGGGGCTGAGCTCTTGTCATCCCTCGTTGATGGGTAAGTTTTCGTGCCATTGTTTCGTTTCTATTCCTTTTTTTCTACTTGGTGTTTTGCACCTTGCAGGCAATCTTTTTCATTGGTAGGAGTCACTGCCTCGAAATTCTGTTGCAGAACATCTTTCTGTGTGGTCTTATTTTCTGTTCCTGGAAACCATGATGCCACGCCCTGCATATTGTGCCATAACTATTTCAAAAATTGCAATGCAAAGGGGTTTAGAAAATGAAACCGGAGTTTTCACAAGGGGGAACCATCCGTCGGGGTGTAGATGCAGGGAATGATTTTATTCTCTGGTTCAAAAAACTATGTCCACCTATTTCCTTTGTCCCATCCTTTCTATTTTGCAGAAATTTTTCTGCCTCTGAGAAGCTTGTAGGATGCACACCATGAATAGGTTCAAATTGGTCTTTGTGCTCAACAAATTTATAGTGTTATTTATTTGCGTTGTTTCTTCCGTTTGGTTCACTTTTCAGTGTAGGTTTGTTTTCTTGTCATCTACTGTGGTGTATAGGGGGAATTGAATTTGACAATAAGAAGGTTGAAGGATACATACCGAGATTGGTACACAGTTCTGTGCTTGTAGTTTTCTATTTTACTTTTTTTTGTTTTGTTTTATTCTTTTTTTCCCCTTTTCTCTATTTTCATACAAACTGAAAGTAGCTAAGAAACAACTTGAAAATCACAGTTCAAGAGATGAAACAAGAAATAGATGTTGAGTCATATGAAATAGATACACACTCCATTATACATGACAACATTGATGAGGTGTTGCATAGCAATGGGATTTTTAGATTGGATGCATTCTCGTATACTATAGGAGATTGCCTTTTCGATGCATTTCAGGTTCTATTGCATTTCCATTATTCCTCGACTGACCTGTGCAATGGATTGATAGATTATTTCTTGGGCTGTTTAAAAAATGGCGACGCTAAGGCATTGGAGTCGTATGAATATGAACTAGAATTTGATTTTCTTCGGCAATTGCATGGAATACATGATGTCGCTACGTATTTTTCAAAGATGCAGTTGTCTGCATCTCCAATTTTTCCTTCACATGAGAGGGGACTTTGGGGAGATACATTTTTTATATGGTGGTTGTCTAAGTGGCTCAATATACCAATTGGAATATGGTCATTGAAAAGAAAAACAAGATATCTACTATTCAACAAAATTGCATCTAACAATCCATATTGCATCTTGTTCCATAATGCCAATGCTGTCAATGGTCATTATGAACCACTATTGTACATAAAATTGTCCATATGCAATCTTGGAGGACCTCATATTTACTTGTCGCTCATTTGCAAAGACCTTGAATCGCAGTGGAAACGGATTATGCATCGCATAGACTGCCATGGTTTGCAGATAGCAACAACTGTTCTATCTAGCTATGGAGATAATCTATTCAATGCAATTTGTTGTTTGGTAGAAACAGAGTTCGATGTGCAGTTGATGGGGATTTACACTGTACAATCCTTTTGCAATGCAATTATAGGCGACAACCAACATGCTTTTAGCTGCTTGCATCAACACCTTTAGCCATATCTCCTAGAAAATATGCCGAAAATTACAAGTTGGCAAAAATACCTTGTAAACATGGCGCTGCCATATGAAAACGAAAATGTGGAGGGTTGCAGATTCTATTTGCAATGGTTATCTATCATATTCAGAGTAAATATCTAGGTCTGCTCGGCCCTGCTAGATGGCATTGTCCATTCCTGGTCTATTGATTCAAATTACGATCAAATAATTGACATCCTCTCGTTGAAAACATATACGACACATATCCATTATCAACCTTTGCTTGGACATATCATTGGTTCAGGGTTCAATGTCCATGCCACCCAAACCACATCGAATCTGCATACGCATGGCATGCTTTTTAATGAGGGTGAAACTCCTCCCAGTGGCGATAAGGCCATACAGGGCTTAAACAAAAAACGTAGGCCAAGTTATCACAACTTGAAAAAAGTCGTGTGTGAAATTCGTCCCAGTTGCGATGAGGCCATACAGGGTTTAAACAAAAAACGTAGACTAAGTTATCACAACCTGAAAAAGTTCGTACGTGAGAGAGAAGAAAACATTGGTGGTATAGGAAATACTGCCATTCCAGTGTCCAGTGTCAATGCCAGCCAAACCACATCGAATGTGCATAAGAGTTACATGCTATTTAATCAGAGTGAAATTCATCCCAACTGCCATAAGGTCATCCTGCCCTTGGACAATAAATGTAGACTAAGTTACCACAACTTGAAAAAGGTCATGCACGAGAGAAAAAAACACATTGCTACGCTTCCTTTTAGAGAGAAACTGACATATCACAATTAAAAAAAAATTGTTTATGCACAACACAACATAAACAAGTATGATCACATATCCCACAATGGTCATGCAATTGTACGAGAGAAAACAATCAGATTTCATGGGCTAGAAGCAACACTGTGCACTACTACCAATAAAAACCAGCAAACACTTTCTACCATACTTCCCTGCGGAAGAAAGATGCAAGACAAACCTACATGAAACAAATCAAAGACATTCCTTCCATTGCATGTGAAATTTGCGATCAATTGAATTTCGTAAAAAACAGTAAGTCTTTCACGCTTGATTTGGAAGCATAATACCTCCGTTTGATAGCACATGATAAAACATTTTCCAGTGGAAAAATTTGTCTTCCAGCAAATGGTCACTTGAAAATGGAAAACTGCCACAATTTGCAACCCCTGACCAAATAAGATGTAACACACCACTACCAGATGTAAGTGCACTTACAAAAATTAAAGAGAGACTTGTGTCTCTGCGAATTGCATTTGCACAAATAAGGCCCTGGGGCTATAAACGACCCCAGATGGGCTTAACATGATCAATTATTAATGTGCTTGTTCAACTAGATGTTGTGCAAAAAGCCTTGCCACAATTCATTAGCAATACAATGACAATTGTTGTGGCTCTCAAAAGATGCTTGCGATACAAAAATGCGTATTAGACAAGAAAAGTGCATGTGCATGTTGTTATGAAAGAATTAAAGGAATTATGTTCCAGGGCCCTGTACGAAGAAAAAAACATTTGTATAAATGAGAACTGGAACAATGTTCTTGGAGAAGAGAATGAAAACTTCACAGAGACTCTCGAAAATGCTAGTGAATTTGATACAAGTGATGAATCAGAGAATGAAACACCCGCTGAGACATTGGTGCATGGATTCACTAATTCACAGTGCATTCGTGACTTGCAAGACAAGATTGTCGAAATTACACCTGCTGAGGGGCAACGTCCACTTGGAATATTCAAGGACAAATTCACTGAGGAAATGAACTTCCCAACACTCTTCTATGGAGATCCACGTCCCACTGACATTATAGAACAATTCAGTTATCATAAAATAGTTCGATGGGAGCTGCTACATTCAAGTGGTGACTTATCCTGTCACATAACAAATTTGTTTTTCAAAACAATGTGCATAATAATAGAGAAAGTGATGTCTTGCATGTGGGTCCGAATAAGAAAAGGCCAATTACAAGGAAGAAAGTTGTTGGCCAAGGATGTCAAGTACAAAGTAAACCTAGAAAAAATTATGAAATCTGATATTGGATACATAGATTTCAAAAACATTCACATCTCTCATGACTATTTGCAACAAAACAAGAAAATTGTTTTTGCAATGATCCGACAATTGGGCATGCCAACATTTTTCATCACATTTACACATGCAGAGCATTGCTGGGATCCATTGGTGGCTATCGTATCTGACTTGCATAGGAACATGAAACATAAAAAACAAACCGATACACTAGAAAATAATGACATTGATTACCTCATAAGAAAATACCCAGTGACATGTACTCGCTACTATAGACATAGAATAAATTCTTTGAGACAATTGATATGCCATGATGAAATGTTTTTTGGAAAAATATCGGACTACTTTTTTATGACTGAATTCCAGAATAGGGGGAATGAACATGACCACACACTCTTGTGGATAGAGGGTGCATTAGTCTATGGAGCTGACAAAAATTCACAGATCGAGCAATTTGTGGAAAAATACATAACATGCAACACAGATCATTTGGATCTAGAACTTACTAAAGTTCATAGACATTATCATACAAGAAGTTGTAGAAAACGAAAAAACTCGCATTGCAGATACAACTTTCCTGTGCTGCCAATGAGAAAAACAAGAATCATAGAGCCACTTAGTTTATAGGAAAATATTGTTGTTGAGAAATCTAAATCCTTGTTCGCATTTCTAGAAAAAGGAGAGTTTGACGAGTTGATGACCTTCAATGACTTCTTGACAGAGCTAAATATATCAGAAGATGAGTACATCCAATCCATACACTGTACGCTTAAACAACCAACCATTTTCCTTAAACGAAAAATTTCCCATATTTGGAGCAACAGTTTCTCCAAGGACATGCTAGTTATGTGGAATGAAAATACAGATGCACAGTACATCCTTAATGCATATGCTGCAACATCGTACTGTACCTCGTATATGATAAAGGTTGACAAATCTATGACAAGTGCATTAAGAAGAATACACAAAGAACATGAAATAAGTCATATTGATGCCATACAAATGATATGTACGCTTGGCAATACATTGCTTAATCTTCAACAAATGTCTGCTCAACAAGCAATCCACATTGCACTTTCCCTACCCCTCAATTGTAGTTCAAGAAAATGTGTCTTCATAAACACATGTCCACTTGAGAAACACACATTTGTGCTTAAACCACCATTTTTGCTTGAACAAGAGCCTGACAATTCAGAAGATGTGCTATGTCGCTCTATTATTTATTATTACCTACAACGTCCATCTCCTATTAGGCACATCTGATTAGCATAATTCGTATCGCATTACAAAAAAAATGGTGTGCCCATATCAAAAAGAAAAAAACCCTCTGTGATATGGTTTGTCAAATACAATAAACATTCTGACTATGAAAACTATTGTAGAGAAAAACTGCTACTATACGTTCCGTTTGATGAAAACGAAGAGACCTTAAAACATAACTTCTCTACATGGGAAGATGCGTATGTTTCCTATGAGACTATAGTGAAAATCAATGAAGATAGATTTACTTACAATGTTAATCCAACATGGGATGATCTAGAAATTGCAGTTAATGAGCTAGAAAACCCTGACAATCTTGATGAGACATTCACAAACCGAAAAACAACCAAGACTCCTTGCGAGTCCTATGACTTGCAAGTGAATTTTCCTCGTCCTTGAGCAGGTGGCAGTGAAAAACGTATCAATCTTGGTTTTCAAGTCACAAAACATCCTTTCCGTATTGGAAATAACGAATACCACAAAATAAGACGTCTGTTGAATCGAGAACAACAAATAATTATGAAGGACATTGCGCTTAAAAAACACTTGAACATGGACACTCCTGTGCACTTTTTCTTTACAAGCGGAGCAGGAACATGCAAGACATTCATAGTGAAAGCACTGTTCCAAATGCTTATATGAATCTATGATTCAAAAAATTCCTTTGATCCTATGAAATCAAAGGGCCTAATAGTTGCATACACAGGAAAAGCTACACATAATGCAAGTGGAACAACAGTCCACTCTGCATTTTTAATGCCTTTTAACGAGTCACAGTTTCTTCCACTTAGCAAGGAAATGTTAGATATGTTGTCTAAGCTTTATGACGAACTCCAACTTGTATTTATAGATGAAGCATCTTTGATTGGAAGTCGCTTCTTGTATTCCATTGACAACCGACTAAGAAGCATAAAACATGTGCACACGAAATACTTTGGAAACATTGACATGATATTCTGTGGGGATCTTTACCAGGCACAACCGATCCAAGATTCTTTGATATTTGAACAACCTAGGGTTAACATGCAAACAATGACGCATGAATTCTAGAGAGACAATATTAAATGCTTTGAATTGCATACTACAATGCGCCAGACAGATGGAACATTTATTGCAATTCTGAATAGAATGCAGACAAACAACCAAACATATGATGACTTAACATATATCAATTCGAGGTGCTTGCGACCTGCACCAACAGACCCAATGTTCTGTTACCTATTCTAGACAAATATGGATGTTGCAATGCATAATAGGTACATGCTATTGCTCATGCTTGGTGATGATATCATCATCAATTCAATTGACTTGGAAGAAGACAACCATGGAAATGTGCCACGTCATGAACATACAACCACTTTACCTTTGCAGCTTGTCCTGAAATTAGAAATGCTAGTTGAAATATATTCTTGCAACTATGATTCACAGGATGTCTTGGTCAATGGTGCAGATGGAATACTCAAAGGCTATACCAAAATAGAAAAAATTGATTTCCTTTGGATTAAGTTCCATGAACCGCATATAGGCAAGCAACAAGCAAGCAAGTTGGCTTATCTATATAATTCAAACACTGTAAGCGATTGGACACCTATTTTGTGAATATCAAAGCCAATATCGACATCAACAAAGACAGGTCGAATAAATATTCAAAAACAGTTTCCAATTAAAATTGCATGTGCATGTACAGTCCACAAATCGCAAGGACTAACACTTGATGATGTTGCATTTCAGCCTGCTGGAATTCAGATACATGGACTTGTATACACAACACTGTCCCGTGTCAGAAGCATAGACTCCTTGAATTTACTAAATCCTCTTACAAAAGATAACTTCAAAGTCAAACAAAAAGTTGATATTGAAATGGAACGCCTCAAGACTACCACAAAATGGCATCTGTAGTATGATTACCAATTCATACAGACAAAGTCATCTGTATCAATTCTCTCGCTTAACACACACAACTTACATGCACACATGGATGATATACTCAATGACTATGATACAGTGCAATCCGATATTCTATGCTTGCAGGAAACATACATGGCATTATGCATGCAAAACAAACAATTTCCAAATCACAATTGCATATCAAGTTACATTACACATGGGGTGATGATATTGGTGAAAAAACATGTACCAATTTTGGACCATATACATTTCGAAGAAAATATTGTTGAGATGGTGCTTGCAAAAATATTTTTCCATGGAACAAAATTGCAATACTGAATCTGTATGTTACTCCCCATGCAACATTCTCCAACATACTAAATGTTATTTCCAATGCATTAGGCCATTTTCATCTGAATAGACCCATTGTGCTTGTAGGATACTTCAATATTTACATGCTACAAACTAATGCCAGAACAAAAGAATTGGAAAACTACATGTGCAAATACAGTCTCCGCTTTTTTTTAAATAACACAAGCCATGTGCAAAATGCACTTATTGACCATGTGTGGTCAAATATGCCCATTCCTCAATACAAAATCTTTATCTTAGACACATACTGGTATGATCACGATACAATTGGTATTGCACTTGAATTATGAGATATATATCAAACATATTGCAAAGTCATATTTCTATGTTTCGAAGCATATCTGTATAGCTTGTTGCAAAAAAAAATAAAAATTATCCAGCTTCTTAGTTTTCCTTGGTTTGTACACATAATGGTCTGGTCACCACACAGTTGGTGTTGCACTTGAATTATGAAATATACATCAGGCATATTGCAGAATCATATTTCTATGCTTCAAACCATATCTGTCCATCTTGTTGCAGAAAATCGAGATATCCAACCTTTTAGTTTTCCCTGGTTTGTAATTGCTTTTGGTCACAATTATTTTTTTGCAATATATATATATATATATATATATATATAGACACAC
>JASDQU010263106.1:0-15506 GCA_032191745.1 Picea mariana | reverse complement strand
GCCAAACACAGGCGTATGGCACTCAGTGCTCTCGCATCCATCTCATCCCAGTCTTTGTCTGTTATGGACGCAGGCTGTTTTGTTTTTCCCAACAGCGCCTTCACCACGCCTTGTTGCACGAGCAGATCGTGCATCTTAACCTTCCAGATTTCGAAATTGTTCTTGGCATTAAACTTTTCAATTTCGAACTTGACACTTTGCATCTTTTTCATTAGAAGAAACATAAAAGAGACAAACACCAGTCTTTGTAATATCCAAGGCCCTTTTTTTAAAAAATATGTGGAAAAATAATGTGAAAAATGTTGTGTAATTTTCAAAGAAATTACATTCACCCTTAAAAAAAAAAAAGAATTTAATAAAAATTCACTTTACCTTATTTCTCCCCCATTTAACATCATCCTCCACTTCTTCAATATTATATTTGAAAATATAATAAAAACTTTGAATACCCCCAAATGATACAATTATAAAAGCCCTTTTATAAAAGTAATCATATAAAAAACCTTCAATACTTTTGAGAAATGTGAAAAAAAGGGATGAATTTGAGTTATACGAATCTGTCTTTGATAAAGGGGGAGAGCGCTACTAATGTTAACCAGCGCTCCTTGGAGTAGAAAGGGGTGCGCTGCCACCAAACAAGAAATCGGGGTGCGCTACCACCAAATAAGAAATCGCGCGTAATAAGCGTTCGCTTCTTTCCGGCGCTCCTTCACAAAAAAACGCAAATTTTAATAATCAGCGTGCCCGTATCTTGGCTGTGCAGCGCCGGCGCGCCCGATTAACCTCCTGTCCAGCGCTGGCGCCTCTGTGTAATTTTTTTTCAAACGCCAAACCCTTCAAACAACGACTTCTTCTCGGCTGTGTCCTCCTTAGCTCCTTAGCTCCTGAGCTCAACGCGGCTCTGATACCACTTGTTGTAATTGCCAGTGCGGAAATAACACAATCACCATAAGGTAATCAATACATATGCAAACAAAGAAGACACAACAGTTTACGTGGTTCACCCAAATGTTGGGCTACGACCACCAAGCATTGGTATCGGTTATCTTATTATTCAGCTAATGGAGATTACAGACAGGCTCACTTCTCTCAGACACACTCCCAGCCTTTATGGACATACAAATTTATAGCAATGTTTATTAGAAACTGATTAATAAATGTAATCTCATCCATAGTTTAACTTAGGTGCATTGGTTTCAACCAATCTTCAGTTGATTTCACCCGTATTCTAACTTGGTTGCCTTAGTTACAACCAATCCTAATTTATAGGATCTAGAATCCTATTCACCGTTTCCAACAGAAATGGAATTGGCTAAGATGCTGGCTCCAAAACTGCTGCATATTTATCTCCTAAAAGTATGATTCAGGACGCAGAACGAGGTAGCGGTGCTAAAGCATTCCGCACAACGAGGTTTTTATTTATAAAATACGACGCATTTTGGGACGTTTTTAGGATCGACCCCACAGACCCTTCGAACATCCGGATCATCTATGTGGATCCCTTGTTTGGTCAGTAAGGCCTCGGCCTTAGCCACAAACTCGCGTTCTAAAGCAAACCTTTTATTACGAAGGTACTCGATAACCCTTTAGTCTTTCATTCTAGGCTCTTCGTTCGGGTCCTGCTCATCGCTGCTTAACAAACTGCTTCTCGATCGGAGCTAGCAAATATCCCATAAAAATATGAAAAAATAACACACCTTAAAAAAAAAAACGTAGGCTAATGGTACCAGCGAGTACCTGAACCCAAAAACCTAGTCTATCGACATTTGTCCAACCCAAACATATATTTGTCCAGTGGACTAAATCCAAAGGACTGCCTTGTAAATCTCACTAGAGTCTCACTGCAATTAATTTATCATTTGAATGACACATCAAGCTACTGAAACTGAATTTGAAAGCACAGTATTAGAAAATTACCTTTGATCAAGACCTTAATGTATTGAGCGAGACGTCTCCGATTGAAACCAGAAGCCCAAATAGGGCAAAACAACTGTAACAAGAAAAACAAAAGCTGGATGGATGGATGGAATCAGTCTCTCAGCCTTGTACTACACTTGCTTGGCACAGCTTCTCTCTATGAGCCAGGAAAAGGAAGGAAAAGCTTCGGTTTGGTATCGACTGTACTTGGTCAGCCAGGAGTTAGCATTTCCAATGGGATACCACCCAAGCGCGCGATAACGACCTGCGAAGGAAATTCTAGGAACAATTTCGGTTTCCATGGTGAAATATGGAAAGCAAAGGCCTTTGCTTTCCAGGGTATCGCACGATAACCACCCGCGAACAATTTTTATTTCCATGGGGAAACATGGAAAGCAAAGGCCCAGAGCGTGACAACGACCCGCCAAGGCAATTCCAGGAACAATTATGATTTCCATCGGAAAACAGGGAAAAGCAAAGGAAGCAAAGGCCCAGATCTCGATAAAGACCTGTGAAGACCATTCTAGGATCAAAATCTGTGAAGACCATTTAGTATCAATTTTGGTTTCCATTGGGAAAAACTTCGCTTCGTTTGCTTTCAATGCTTCCCCATTAAGGCCTTTGCTTCCTTTTCTTTTCATGGTTCCCCATGGAAAGCAAAACTGATCCTGGAATCGCCATAGCAGGTCGTTATTACGCTCTGGGCCTTTGCTTCCTTTGCTTTCCACGTTTCCCCACGGAAACCAAAATTGTTCTTAGAATTGCCTTCGCAGGTCGTTATCACGTACTGGGCCTTTGATTCCTTTGCTTTTCCATGGAAGGCAACAGCCTTTGCTTTCTATGCTTCTCCATGTAAACCAAAATTGTTTCTCGACTTGTCTTCCGTGGTCGTTATCGTGCGATAGTAAAGACCTTTCTTTTCCATGTTTCCCCATGGAAACCAAAATTGTTGCTGGAATTGCTTTCTCAGATCATTATCGCGCGCTTGGGTGCTATCACATCGGAAATTTTACCAACTAATGCCTTTGCTTTCCATGCTCCTAGAATTGACTGTGCAGGTCGTTATCCAGGAGTTGGCATTTATAGAATGGAATCGAATCTCCAGTTAGGTAGCGCGTAGTCGATATCAAGCAATGAAATCGAATCCCCAGTTAAGTTGCTTCTTGATCAACCAAGAGCGTAGTCGATATCAAGCAAAGCAAAGCAAAGGGATTTTTGAATTGCCTTTGCAGATCGCTATCACGAATCTCATACATTCACTCGTCCTTTTTAAAGAAGTCTTCATCATAGTCAAGGACGAAGGTTGAGTGTTCATGTAAAACATATCATAGGTATTTTGGGAATCATAGGAAATTATTTTATTAATTGTTTTATGTCATCTAAGTTTAAACTGAGATGATAGTTATCAAACAGTAAACGTTGAAGGTAATGAAATAACCATTAAAACTATTTGACCCTGTAATATGATAAACTATACTCAACTCTTGTCATGCCATGTCAACATAAACACCTTGGTACACATTATTTCTCTCATGCATGGCAACCCTATCTCTTATGTGCTTGCCCCACACAACATGAACATGTGCCTCGAGTTACACATTTCTGCATCCACATTAACGATATATTGTGCTCCTTTAATACTTTGCTTTGTACTTTTCCATTTTTTTTATTAAAGGCTTTTTAAATATATCTACTAATTTATCAATCTTCTTCTTGTAGTTATTTTAGATTATATATCAACTTTTATATGCTTATTTTATTTATTTATGAAAATTTACATTTTTTTTAATTTTTTTTTAATTTTTTTTAATTTACATTTTTTTTTTTAATATTGTATACTTTTAACAAATTAAACAACAACGTACAAAGAAAAAACAAACTCTTTTAAATTCTTCACATAAGATAATTTCATCTTAAGTTTTATTGAAAATAAAAGCAAAGTGTGTTGTATTGTATTACTCCTATTAACAAATTATTAACCAACATACAAAGAAAAATTAGATGTGAATCTTATACCGTACAGATTTAATTCTTTTAAAGATTTCATTTAAAACAATTTTATCTAAAGTAAATTGTGTGTTTCATTTTGCTATTCTCATTAACAAATTATGAACAAAAATGCAAAGAAAAATTAATCATGGATCTTATATTTTATACATCTAGTCTCGTGGAAGTGGAAATTTTTGAGCCAAGTACCTATAAATTCTGCTCATATGGGAAAAAAATTCAATGCCCACCTCAATATTCCTTTAGCATATGTCAAAACCTTTTTTGTTGTCTTCCAATGGATTTGTTTGGGCTTTGCCACTTACATTGAAATTAAATCAATTGCAAAAAAATATCACTTCTTGTAATCATCAAATAAATAATAATATCAATTAAATATTTAAAAATATCACCTTATATAATGATCAAATAAATAATAATATTAATTAAATATCTATATAATGTAGTATTGATGAATTTTTAGAGTTCATCTTTTGGTAAGTTTTGTATCATAATCCATTGGAGTGTCAAATTACTTGTAATTAATTGTTATGAGTTTCTTGATTGGGTTGTTTCTTGATTGGGTTAATGAAACACTTAGAATAAGACTATAAAATTCTTACCTACTTAGCATCATGTGTCTTTGTGCATTGATTATGAGACCTTTTGTCATGAAAAAGATTATTCATTCATTTTATTATCCAAAATAAATAGGACAAAACCATATAATCCAAAAAGATAAAACATTATTATTTATAGTTTTACAATAATGCCAAAAAATATTCATAGAATCAATGGAGCTTTAGATGGCACGCAAGAAGATCATCAATCCACATTTGTGGAGATTGAAGGTAAAGTTCATAACGACAAAACATCTATTTTAATAGACCCAAGAGTTAGTTTAAGTTATGTTACTCCAACTAGTAGAATGAAACAAGCTAAAGAAAGTAAAGCATACTAAATTCGGGTTAGTACAATTAGCAACAGGCACAAAAAGAAAGGTAACAAAACTCATTCATGATTTTGAGTTGAATATAAGGGGTTAGGATTCAAAGATAAACTTGAATGTGTTACCTTTAGGATCATATGACATACTTATCGGAATGGACTGGTTAGAAAAGTACAAAGTTGTACTGAACTATTATGAAAAATCATTTGTATACAAGGATGGAAACAAAATATCAAAAACAATACAAGGAATTAGAAAAATAGTTTATGTTAAACAAATATCAACAATGTAAATTTTTAAAAAGTGTATTAGTAAAGGCTGCAAAATATATGATTTTCAAGTAGCAAATCTGCTAGAGAGAGAAAGCAAACCAAGTTTGAAAAAAAATTCAGTTCTTCGGGGATTTAAGGATGTATTTGTGGAGGAAATACTAGAATTACCTCCAAGGAGATAAATATATTTCTCTATTGATATATTACCTAGATTTTCACCAGTATCAAAGGCACATTACAGGATGAGTGTCCCTCAGTTAACAGAATTAAAAATTCTATTACATGAACTATTAGATAAAGAATACATACTACAAAAAGAAAGATTGAACACTAAGATTATGTATCGAGTATCATCAATTGAATAAAATGACGATTAAAATCAAATACCCTCTACGCAAAATTAATGATCTATTTGATCAGGTTGGAGGAGTGAATTTATTCTCTAAATTGGATTTAAGATCTCAATATCATCAAATTAGAATAAAATATGAATATGTAAATAAAACAACATTTACAACACGTTATGGACATTACAAATTTGTAGTAATCAAATTTGGACTTACTAACACACCAACAATTTGTATGTGTGCGATGAACAATATATTCAACTAGTACTTGGATAAATTTGTACTAATTTTTATTGATGACATATTAGTCTATTAAAAATATGAAGAAGAACATGAAGAACATTTAAAATAGTATTATAGACATTAAAAGAGCATAAATTGTATGCTAAATTTGATAAATGTGATTTCTATCAAAGAAAGATACAATATCTGGGACACATGATATCAGAAGATGGTATTGCAATAGACCTAGAAAATATTAAAGCAATTATGGAATGGCCTATGCCTGAAGATGTAGTAAAAATATGACCATTCATGGGAATCACTTGTTATTACTGGAGGTTCATTGAAGGGTTTTCCAAGATCGCTTATCTTATTAAATCATTGTAGAAAAATGGAAGAAAATTTATTTGGTCTAAAAAATTCCATGACGGTTTTGATAAATTGAAAGGTTTACAAATTACAACACCAATTCTTAAAGTAGTTGACCCTTATAAAGATTTTATAGTTTCTGTGAATTCATGTAAAGAAGGATTAGTTGGAGTATTGACAAAGATTGGACACGTGATTTGCTACAAATCTTGCAAATTAAAAGAACATGAAATAAACTATGTAACTCATTACCTAGAATTAGCAATTGTAATTCATGCATTAAAAATGTGACGAAATTATTTACTGGGAAGAAAATTTCTATTACTAATAGGTAACACTTGTTTGAAACACTTTTTCAATCAATGAGATCTCAATGTAAGAGAGGAAAGGTGGTTATCCTTTCTAAGAGAGTTTGATTTAGAGGTACGACACATCAAAGGAAAGGAAAATAAAGTCCCAGATGCATTAAGTCGAAAAACTAATGAATTATAGGAGGTAATTATCAACAAAATAGAAAGTGATATTGATGAAAAAATTAAATCTACATGCAGAAACTATGTAGAATACATAAAAAAAACATCTCAGTTGTAGAGAAATGAAGAAAATTTAAACAATACATATTTTAGTATCGACAAGACTAGACTATTAAGGTTCAAAAACATGTTGTATATACCTAATTCTACTGAATTGAAGATGATGATACTAAATGAGTTCATGAAATTCCCTATTCTCGTCATCTAGGATATCATAAAATGATAAGAACACTAAGAAAATATCTTTATTGGCCTAATATGAAATATTAAACAACTGAATATTTATCTAAGTGCTTTCTTTGTCAATAGGTGAAAGTTGAATATCAACATCCAGAAGGTCTCACAAGACCAATACCTATACCATAATGAAAATGGGAAATTATTTCAATGGAATTCATTACAGGTTTTCCTAAGAATAAAAAACAAAATGATTGAATCATGGTAGTAATTGATAAATTGAGCAATTCTACACACTTCATGTTGATTAAGGTTGGTTTACATTGATGTTAACTCTTGAAGAAAGCCTCGCAGCACAAAGGTTTGGGCAATGGACCCAAGATTTTTTTATGTAAAGATGACTCATTATTGTCTTGTCATGGTTGATCAGAAGTAAATATGTATGAACTCCAAAGTGGTCCCCTTATGGTAAAATCCCTCACGGGAAGATGCTTTGTGAAGAGAACCCATGATTAATTGTGGAATAATGAGATGAATAACAATGACTTTGTCAAGTAAACTATCCTATATGGATATTTTTTGTCATTCCATTTTCGGTGGTATGTGGAACGTCACATAACTCCTCACGGTTAGAGAGTTATGGCCATGAGAAGTTGGAGATCCCAGGTTTGGGTAATGAACCCAAGTTTGTTTGATGGATAATGGTATGAGTTATGATATATTTTCAGATAATACTATTCTATATGGATAATACATCTCATTCCATTTATGGTGGTGTGTGGAACGTCACATAACTCCTCACGGTTTGAGAGTTATGGCCTTACGAAGTTGGAGGACCCTCATATGTCATCTAGAAGCCCCAAAAAATCAAAGTAGTCAAAGTGGTTTAAGAGATTTTAAAAGGTAAATAATAAATTGAAGTAATGAGTGTATTATAATTCAGATTGAATACAAAATAAATTATTTCAATAATAAATTTAATGGAGAAATTAGAAGTGGGGCCAAGTGACCTAGAAGATGTTTTAAAGGAAGCTACTTGGAGAGTATAAATAAGAGGCAAGGCTCTCTCATTTTAATCACACTTGAGCATATTGAATATATATAGGTGTATAAGGTAACCAAGGATATCTAAGCCAGAATTCTGAGGGAAGGTGAAGAAAAGAAGGATGAAATGAAAGGAAGTATAAATTCTTTTGATGGTGCCTTCTAAGGTATGTTATTTAGAGGTCATCTCACCATTTTTGCTAGAACATTTTTTCTATAATGATTCAGACCATCAAATTTCTATTCCATTGAGAAAAATATCATGTTAGATCATCCAAAATACAAATATCATAGTTTATAAAGTTAGAATAAAATGATTATTAATTTATAATATTAAATTAATAATCTAGAATATTTGATTAATAAATGGAGACCTTTAGAAATACAATATTGTTGTAAAAGATATGACTCTAGAAAGGTGTCGTATCTTAGGCTCTAAATTAGGAGTATTGTTATAAGATTGTTAAGATAGCATTTATTATAAATGGACACTTGTTTATTTAATAAGTGATCCATATCTAGATTTTGTTAGGACATTTAGCTTATATATAGCTCATTGCAAGAGTATTGTGTTGTTCAGGTGTAAACTCTTGCAAAGTCTCTGATGTAATTTCTTTTCCTATTTAATAAAAGTGTGTGTCTGAGGACACTTCTGCCATTATTGTGGTATCATATCTCCAGTAATGTTGTTGAACTAAAGAAGAGATTAGCTGATCAGAGGAAGAGATCCCAGCGCTACAGGCCAAGGGAAAACGTCATTGCATACTCTGTCAGTAAATTGGTCAGTTATTGTTCAAATTTTTTAAAAAAGGGAAAATAAATCTTATTTTTATTTCTTTTACTTTACTTCAACATTACAGATTTCAATCATTAGACTCAGACAAACTGATTTTGCAAATTGCAAATACTGAAAATTGACAAATTCTTCCATGGTGAATAAGTTTCTGGCAAAGTAACTTATTGTGTTAAACGCTCACGGCTTCTCCAATCTACTGTTATATTAAATTATCACTGTTATATTCTTAAAGCTATGATAAGCATACAAACGCAACTGTGAAAAGAATCAACAGGTAACAAAGAACTTGCACGATTCTGTTTTGGTCGAATCTGGTGTTAGAAGGGGTGAATTGAACGTTGGTTGAGGTGGGAGATCCTCTTGCAGATGCTTTGGCAAGCCCGTAATAGTCGTCTTCTGTCACCACACTGCCCACAGTAGTAGAGGCTGTATGTGTTCCATATCCCTGGCTGTCTCTTGCTAACATTGACTATTCCCTCTGTGTGATATCCATTTGGTATATTAAATTTTCACTATAGGCGGTTCCTCCTCCATGTTTTCTTTTTCGCCTGTGTTGGTGTCATTAAAGTCTGTATTGGATCAAGTCCCGAGTTTGAGTCTCCTGACAAACAAATGTTAGAATGTTCTTTACACAGGAACTCTAGAGTCTAAAAAGGAATCAACTCCTCCATCCATGCGCATGATCCATTCTATGTGCACGCCAATCCATTCTTAATTGACGTGGGAAAGGAATCAACTCCTCCATCCATGTGCACAATCCATTCTGAACTAAAGAGAGTTGACAACATTCTGCGTGTAGCAATTGGCGTTCAATCTTTTCATGAATATGATGTGAAAATTGTAGTGGTTTCCTGATTTGAGTCTTCATTGCTTCAAAACGACATCCAAAGCCACTCGATCCTCTGATTTGTGTAGCGCTTCTCACTTGCATCTTGTAGCATAATATTTAGTGATCTGAGACATCACTCCAGCGTCCAATCTTGACCAGAACCGAAGTTGTTGGAGCTATTGCATGCAGATTCAAATTCAAAGACAAAAATTTTCTTGACAACAACTTGATTTTTTTTCAAAGGCCATAGTTTACATGCTGGTATATCAAAGGATTCAAGCATATCAAGTGATTTATTTTTGGAAGTAACAAATATGTTTTGTAACTCAAAGTCTTTTTTACTTTGAGGGGGGGGAGGAATTGCCAGAGTATTGTAAAGTGTAAAATTTTGAAAGCTCCTTGGAATTTGACTAGAGCCCAATGCCAAGCTCAGTCATTTTTCTCTTGTTTCAACGACTATACGAGGGTCAAGGCCAAGCCCTGATAGATCATTTTTTGTGTGATGTGTCTGGTGTGTTTCTCATCTTGATATCTCTTTGCTTGATTCTTTTTTTGCTACATAGATTCAACAACTACAATGTCGAAATTAATTAATTTGTTCTCCGACTCTGATAAACTTGAAGGCACAAAATCATACAAGACATGGAAATGTCTCATTGAAAGCACTCTAATTTACAATGAACTTTGGCGTGATATATGCAATGAAGATACTAATCCAACTAAGCCGACAGATGTAGCTACATTAGCAAAATGGGAAGTTAAAAATGTCAAAGCATTAGCACTTATTAAATCTTCAGTTAATGATGAGATGTATGTTCACATTGAAAATACTATTGATGCATGGTCTGCTTTGGAAGTTTTTAAAGATTTATTTGATACTCAGCCTGAATCCAAGAAGGTTGATCTTCAATTAAAGTTTCTTCAACAGAAATTGACTGAAGGAGGTGATGTACATGAATATATTTCCAGACTTAAGAACATTAAGCAGGAAATACTAAACGTTGGTTTTCAAGCAGTAGATGATAGTTTCATGACCACAATCTTAATTCCTGGATTGCCTTCTTCCTATACACAATTTTTGGAAACTTTACAAGTAACTGGAAAGTTAGACAAGTATACATTTGATGAACTAAGTGAACTATTATCTCAACACAACAAAACTTTTGGAAATAAAAAAAAAGTTGGAGAAGATGTTTTTTTCACAGAAGCAAGTACAAGTAAGTCTTCAAGTGATAGTTATAGTAGCAGAGGAAGAGGAAATTTTGTACAAGGTTGTGGTCTAAGCCAAAGTAGAGAAAACAATTTTCAAGGCAGAGGAAATAGTCAAGGCAGAGGCAACGGTCAAGGAAGAGAGTATTTTCAAGGTAGAGGAAACAATCAAGGCAGAGGATATTTTCACGCAAGAGGAAATAGTCAAGGCAGAGGCTATTTTCAAGGAAATAGTCAAGGCAAAGGACATAATCCACATAGAAATCAAAGCAGGGGCAGAGGAAAAAATTTTGGTAGAGGGAGAGACTTCAGTCAAATTGTTTGCAGAAGATGTAACAAAGTTGGTCATTATGCAGAAGATTGTCAAACTTCCACTGATAAAATCTCCAAGTTTCATCAAAACACAACACAGTTTGCAAATGATTGAAATGATGATGCTTCAGAATATGTGTTTACCTCATCTTCAACATTATATATTTCCACTGATTTTCGAAGTGATTATGAAGATGATTGGATTTTAGATTCAAGAGCATCTCAACACATGAATTTTAGACGTGACTTCTTTTGGAATTTTCAAGAATGCCATCTTAATTCTGTTTTTCTTGCAGATAATACCAAACATACTCCTTATGGAAGAGGAGTAGTTAAAGTTTATTTACCTGATATTGGAGAACAAATGATTTCAAATGTGTAGTATGTACCCACCTTCAAAAAGAATTTGTTGTCTTTAGTCACAATTCGACAAGCAAGACATCAGATGATTATGGAAGATGGATTAGTTAAGATTAATTCAGTCAAACAAAATATGAAAACATTGATGACAGGTTATGAAGATGGAAAATTGTTAGGGATGAAAGGAACAATTATTCCAAGACATTCATACTTTGCAGGAGCAGTGAGTACAGGTATCTCCCCTATCAGATTGTGGCATGTGACATATGGACATCTCAACTTTGAAAGTCTCTTTCAACTGAAAAAACAAGGGATGGTTAAGGGACTTCCCACTTTCAAAAAGAAAACTTCAAAATGTAAAGCATGCATTTATGGAAAACATAGTCGAGAAAGTTTTTCAACAAGTTCATGGCGTGCGAATCAGTGGTTGCAACTAGTTCACAGTGATGTTTGTGGACCCCTAGAAACTTCTTTCGGTGGTTGCAAATATTTTTTACTCTTTGTTGATGATTTCAGTAGAATAACTTGGGTTTACTTGTTGAAGAAAAAGTCAGAAGTATTTGAAAAATTTAAGATTTTTCGACAACTTATTGAAAACAAAGTTAAAGAAAAGATAGGTGCGCTCAGGATAGATAATGGCGAAGAATTCACTTCTAATGAATTCGACACTTATTGCACAGACAATGGGATAAGAAGACATCTTACTAATTTCTACACTCCTGAGCAAAATGGAGTCACAGAACAAATGAATCGCACTTTGTTAGGAATGGCAAGATCCATGTTAAGTTTTAAAAGGTTAAGTTCTACATATTGGGCAGAGGTAATCCATACATCTATCTACTTAAGGAAAAGATCTCCAACTACTTCTTTGGATGGAATCACACCTTATGAAGCATGGTTTGGTTTCAAACCTTGAGTTAAACATCTTAGAGTTTTTTTATCAGTATGTTATGCCTTAGTTTCGAAAGAAAAATGGACTAATCTTGACTCAAGAAGCTTGAAATGCACAATGATTGGGCATTCTGATGAGAAGAAAGGGTATTGAATTTTGTCCAATGGAAAATTTATTGTGAGAAGGGATGTAATTTTTTATGAAACTAAAAGTAAAAGTGTTGAAGAAATAGAAAGTCTTCTTCAAAAGTTAGAAACTAAAGGAAATCAAAGACAAAGAAAACCAAATTCACATAATTGGTATGAACTTGATTTTCCTTAATCTGAAGATGATACATCCAGTCCAGTTACTTCGACAAAATCAAAGTAGCAGCAGTTCATCTGACAATGATTCTCCACCTCCAGAATCTTCAACTGATCGACGAACATCAGTTTACATTAATCCTACTTACAATAATGGTAATTCAGATCCCCAAACCAGTGAACATCAACTACCAAAATGGGTAGTTCAACTTTTGAAAGATGTAAGGCCTGATGAGCAGAATAAGACAGGAACAAGGGGAACACACAACAATGAAGGGAATTTTGTCTTTGCAGCAAATGATTTTAATGAACCTTCCACATACAAAGAAGCAGTAAAACATAAAGAATGGAAATAGGATATGGTTGAGGAATATCAAGCATTAATTGATAATAACACTTCGAAACTTGTTGATTGTCCTACAGGTGTTAAACCCATCATATGCAAATGGGTTTATAGAATTAAATACAACCAACATGACGAAATTGACAAGTATAAAGAATGACTTGTGGCTAAAGGTTTTGCATAGCAGGAAGGCATTGATTATGAGGAAACTTTTGCTCCTACCACTAAATGGAATACCATCTAATTAACACTTGCATTGGCCGCTCATAAAGGTTGGAAAGTTCATCAAATGGATGTAAAAAATGCTTTTCTCAATGGAGACTTACATGAAGATGTATATATGCAACAACCACCAGGTTTTGAAATTGCAGGGCCAGAACATAAAGTCTGCAAATTAATTAAGGCTTTATATGGGTTAAAAGAAGCTCCCCAAGCTTGGTATACCAAAATGGATGAATATCTTAGGAAGGTTGGTTTTCAATGCAATGAATCAGATGATACTTTGTATATCCGTCAACAAGGTCCTTATCTGGTGATTCTTATTATGTTTGTAGATGATTTGCTCATTACAGGAAACAATGATGATCATATTGAACAGGTGAAAAATGAGTTACATGCAGGTTTTAAGATGACCAATTTGGGACTTCTTCACTACTATCTTGGCATTGAAGTATTCCAATGTCCACATCATATTTTCATTTCTCAGAATAAGTATGCAACATAAATTCTTCAGCAGTTTGGCATCCAGGATTGCAAACCATCTCTTACCCCTATGGAACAAAACTTAAAACTTACAAAATTTGAAGGGGGGGAATTGGTAGACAGTACTATTTATAGACAGTTGATTGGCAGCTTGATTTATTTGACAACCACTCGCCCAGATCTATCTTATGCAGTCAGTATTCTTTCCCGTTTTATGAAACAAACATGGGAAAACCACTAGAATTCAACCAAAAGAGTTCTTCGATATATCCAAGGAACAAAAGATTTTGGTCTTCTTTACAAAAAGACTAAAAATTTTGTACTTGGTGGATTTTCAGATGCCTAATTTGTTGGAAGTACTGATGATCGATCATCAACATCAGGTTATTTAATGAATATGGGTTCAGTATCAGTGTCTTGGAATTGTAAGAAACAAGCTACAGTGGCTACATCTATAGCAGAAGAAGAATACATCTCAGCATGGGAAGCAACATGTGAAATTGTTTGGTTATGTATGATTTTACAGGACTTGGGCATTTCTCAAGCAGAAGCTACATCATTATTCATCGACAGCCAGTCATCCATTAAGCTTGCCAAGAATCCAGATAATCATTCAAGGACAAAGCACGTGGACACAAAGTATTATCATATCAGATCACTCATTGCAAAGGATGTCATCAAGCCAATTTATTGTCCTTCAGAAGATCAGATCTCTGACATTTTCACGAAACCTCTTGGCAGAATAAAATTTACTAAGTTCAGGGATGAACTTGGTATCTGTTGTAATGTATCTTTGTATCATAGGGGGGAATGTTAGATAATCCAAAATACAAATATCATAGTTTATAAATTTAGAATAAAATGATTATTAGTTTAGAATATTAAATTAATAATCTAGAATATTTGATTAATAAATGGAGACTTTTAGAAATACAATATTGTTGTAAAAGATATGACTCTAGAAAGGTGTCATATCTTAGGCTCTAAATTAGGAGTATTTTTAAAAGATTGTTAAGATAACATTTATTGTAAATGGACACTTGTTTATTTAATAAGTGATCCATATCTAGAGTTTGTTAGGACATTTAGCTTATATATAGCTCATTGCAAGAGTATTGTGTTGTTCGGGTGTAAACTCTTGCAAAGTCTCGTATGTAATTTATTTTCCTATTTAATAAAAGAGTGTGTCTGAGGACACTTCTGCCATTATATCCAAGTATCTATGGTAAAAATCATGCTTGTGGGTCATTATATTTTTGGAGTTACACTCTATGGAAAATAGGGTTTGTGGATAATCCTGAAACTAGTCAAAAATAGGTGTTTCGGGTAAAAACGTCATAACGTCTTGCTAACATATTCAAATTCAGTGAAACAAAATGTGTTGGTTATGTTACAGTTTGTAGTATTTTTTGTAATATTTTTAGATCAATTAAACAAATATTCTGTGTGAGGCACGCTCTACAAGGTATCACTCTAGAATAAGAAAGAATTCAGCAAGGTATGTCATTTTTTCTATAACTCCTTGTCTGAGAGGTCCCAAGTAGTGAAACCTAGAGGAATTGCATAAAACACACCGAAGAACATTGTGTATCAGTTTCAGAGATTTATACATTATAGGTACAAAATTATGATTACTTCAATTTAGGGTTGTTGACTAATCCAAAACTAGGCTTGTGAGACTAAAGAAAAGTTTGATGAAAATGCTAGTCTCTTGTTGTTGAAGTTAAGAAAGGTTTACAGGAATGTGATCGTATATGCCAGGTCTATTATAGAGCTACAAATTAGATTTGAATGATGAAATTGATGAGGGATTTTGGTTGAGGTACATGTTGAGTACATGGTTGAGACAAGTAGTTGATGAGTTGGAACATACATGAGGTGTATAGTTGATGATGTTGGTACATATTGATGAGTCATAGTTGATGGGTAGTTGACACATGATTGG